>CAUYPK010036222.1:0-35066 GCA_963574355.1 Loris lydekkerianus
ATCCCAAAACCAGAAATGTTGGCGTGGATGGAGAGGAAAGGGCACACTTCTACACTGCTGATGGGAATGCCCACTAATACGTCCCTTCTGGATGGATGTTTTGAGAATACTTAGAGAAACCTAAAAAGAGACCTGCCATTCGATCCTGTAATTCTTCTACTAGGTTTATACCCAGAAGACCAAAAGTCACAATATAACAAAGACATCTATACCAGAATGTTTATTGCAGCCCAATTCATAATTGCTAAGTCATGGAAGAAGCCCAAGTGCCCATGGACCCACGAATGGACTAGAATATTGTGGTACATATATACCATGGAAAACTATGCAGCCTTAAATAAAGACCGAGACTTTACCTCTTTCATGTTTACATGGATGGAGCTGGAACATATTCTTCTTAGCAAAGTATCTCAGGAATGGAAGAAAAAGTATCCAATGTCCTCAGTCCTACTATGAAGCTAAATTATAGCTTTCACATGAAGGCTATAACCCAACTATAGCACAAGACTGTGAGGAAAGGGCCAAGGAAGAGGAAGAAAGGGGGGCTGTTAGAGTGGAGGAAGGGTAATGGGTACGGCCACACCTAGGGTGCATCTTAGAATGGGTACAGGCGAAACTTACTAAAGGCAGAATACAAATGCATACATACAATAACTAAGAAAATGCCATGAAGGCTATGTTGAACAGTTTGATGAGATATTTCAGATTGTATATGAAAGCAGCCCATTGTACCCCTCGATTGCACTAATGGACACACCTATGTTTTAATTTTTAAAAAAGGTATGTATAAGTCATATATATATGTATATATATATTTAATATATTTGATATGATTAGAGTGGGGCCTTCAGACATTAGCTTTCCTAAGGCCTAGGGTCTTTAAATGCCCTTAGTAATCAGTTAGAAATAGGTCCTTATGGAGAAAATCCAGGATTGTCAAAAGAGCTTCCTCTTGCCAGTGCTGAGCTCAAGAATCTTGTCTCCTAGCCTTCCCTGACCACCCCCATCAGGTTCATTGTTTTTCCTCTGTACTCTCTCAGAACCTCTACCTACCCTTATAATGTCACCCCACACAACCTGCTAGGGTGGTCTGTTTAGGTTTACTAAATCTCCTTGAAGACAGAGATCATTATTCATGAGTGTCCAGCATCTAACACAGCACCTGGACCTCAGCAGTTAATAACTAATGAATGAATGAGTGAATAAGCAAGTGACTGGATAAATGAGTGCATAAATAAACGAATGATGTTGCATCAATCTTCAGTGGTCCAGGTGGTCGGTATCCACTGACATGTGCAAAACTTCATGTCGATGTGGATTTTCTAAAGGGAAGATCACATTTTTGCTTGTTTTTTTGAGACAGAGTCTCACTCTGTTGCTCTGGATAGAGTGCCATGGTATCAGCCTGTTCACAGAAACCTTAAACTTTTGGGCTTAAGAGATCCTCCTGCCTCAGTCTCCCATGATGCCCAGGATTACAGGCATCTGCCATCATGTCTGGCTAGTTTTTTCTATTTTTAGTAGAGACAGGGTCTCACTCTTGCTCAGGCTGGTTTTGAACTCCTGAGCTCAAGCAATTCAACAGCCTTGGCCTTCCAGAGTGCTAGGATTACAGGTGTGATCCACCACACCTGGCCATTTTCATCAGATTCTCAATGCTACGCAAAACCCCAGCGTGCTTAAATCCATTGATGTAGTGATGGGACAGGATGGGGCTAGGCCACTGGATGATTTCCCATGGTTGGCCACTGGCAAGGATTTCAAGCAGATTAAGTAAGAGTAAACAGCAAATGACATGGTATGCTGTGGACAACAGCAAAGGAGGATATCAGCCGATCTTTACAGGCATGGGGCTGGCTTTATCAGCTGACCATCCCTCACTGATTTTTTGAGGTTTACAAGTTCTCTGCTTTTACAAAAACCAATAAATACTTTGATCACTATTTGATTTCCTTCTGGCAGACTCTAGCTCAACACAGCTACTTTCCACTGTTACACATTCCAAGAAGGAGCTTGTTTTGGGAACACCTGAATCCTCTGCTAAGAAAAGAGGCTGGCATTGATCTAAGTCACACTCAATTCGACAGACATTTTAGGAGGTCTCACTGTGTAACAAAGGCTATGGATGCTGTGGCCTTTGGGGAGCTCAGGGTTTTGTGGAAGAGAAAGGTAAGTCCTCTGCTCAACTTCTCTAGAAATTGTGGAACTAAAAACTAAAATGACAATGAGAAACCTCTTTGAACCTATCAAATGTTTTGTGGGAATATAGAATGGGACCTTCATGGTGGTAAAAAAAACTAAGGTCATCCTGGAGGCACTGCATTGGTGCTTACCATATATCCTGCCCTACCTTGGCCAAGGGTAAGTGGAAGTTTACCCTACTGCTCAGTTATCTCACTCCTGGGTATCTATGTCCAAGAAATCAGCACCCTGATTCATAAGAGGATTTATGAAAATTTGTTTTCCAAGTCTCCTAAAGATCCAAGATACTCTCTTTTTCCCTTTTTCCACATACAAAGGGCATGTTGGAAATATTAATAAAATAATGCTCTACCACAGGGGAAAGAATTCAGATGTAATGCCATCCTCTAGTCTCACCACCTAGCTCTATAAATCTCATCCCAACCCACCTAGGAGCTATAATTTACCTCTGCAGTTATTAGAGGCCAGATGTTCCTTGGATGCTGAACACAGAAATCAAGTCAGAAACATGGCCCTAGATGCAAAGATATCTTGGCCATCACCATATGTGAAAATGAAATGAGAAACTTAAAAATTAACTTCACAAGGTCATGTCATCTAGTTTTCTCTCTCCTATGTCTAAAATGTCTAAGGTAGCCTCCAGAACACAACTCTAGGGAAGTAATTTTCTAGTTTCTTCCAGAGATGGTTTATAACTTTGATTCAGGAGAGCTAGTAAACTCTAATATGGAGAGAGCCTGGAGAGTTAAGGGAAAACTACAGTCACACAGAGGTTTTGAGAGTGGAACCTGAATGTGATGACTTTATAAATAACTTTAAAATATTGATATAAGCATAGTTCTACTTACTAGAAATGTGCCCTATCTAAGTTGCCTAAAAGTCTCAGTTCCTCTATAAGATTATAATAAAACCTACCTAATAGAGCTGCTGTAGAAAACAAATGAAATAATAATGAAGCATTTGGCACATTATAGGTAGCCCATAAATGTTAGCCATTATTCACAAAAAAAAAAAAAAAATGTGTCCTTTTATTTCCTTTGCCACAAAACTTATTAAGCCCTTTTGTGTTCACTGAAATAGCCATTGGGAATAAAAACTGGGCACAGAATCAGGATTTTTTTATTTCAAATTAATAAGAGGGTACAAATTTTTCGGTTACATTGTTCTCATTTCCAAGTTAAAGTTCCAGTCATAAAAGAACCCCTTACTCGGGGGCGTGATAGACACCCATGCATTGTGCCCATCAAGTGAAATAGAATCAGGATTTTTTTTAAGCTGAGCAACTTACACATCAGCCTCTTCATTTTTTCCAATTCAAATCTTAATGTAACACCAGACAACAGTGACTAAAAGCAGAGCTGCTCAAGTGGAAAGGCTTGATAACGACAGAGCTGCCCTCCTGTCCTACCCAGGGATCCTGCTTGCCCTACCCAGGAAACCACAGAACACAGTTTGAAAACCACATGCAATCTCTTCATTTTGCAGATGAAGATTGTGAAGATCAATAGTGTAATAGCTTGCCCAAGGTCACACAGCTAGATCAGGAGCAGACTGGCTGAGCTAGAAACTAGATCTCCCATATCAAGGGATTTACAACTAGCTATGGAAATAAGATGTATACATACTAAGCAGTAGAAATTTAGGGCTTACTTTTTTTAAGTTGTTTTATTAAAGCCTGGACCCTAGTCAAGTCCCTCATCCTCTGGATTTCAGTTTTTCCATTCTTCAACCTTCTGTTCTCAATAACTTATGCCTTAGCTTCCATTATCATGAAGAAAACAGATCATTTGTGTGCTCAGTGACTTGCATACTGATTTTTCTTTGAATAGTTTTATATGAGTTTGTGTGTTTGCTTGAAGTTGTTCCCTAAATAAGATAAAAATAAAAATATGTTGACATTATAGCTAAGGAAAATTGTTTAGGATAAAAACTTCATTACACAATTTGGAAATACGGTCCATAGAAAAAACTCAGAAAGCAAGTATTCAGTCTGATTTCCGATATTTCTCTTCTCTGCTTTAAATGATAAAAACTAAACCACTTTTATGTGGTACTGAAGCTCTATTTTTTTAGCTTACTAAGAAATATTTCAAAATAAGCTCTACTTATTCTGTGTGATGCTGATTCTGAGCAGGGACAGCACAAAGAGTTGATTTGATAAAATGCAATTCTTCCCCAATGCTAGAACTGAGAATTAAATGATTTTGAATGTCAAATATCTTCATAACCTCCATACTCCATCCCACTACCGGGGTTTGTAGATGTTTTGGTATCCTGCAGATCCTCTCTTCAAGTATCTCTCAATGCTGCATTCATTAGCTTTTCTCAGAAAAGCCTTCAGACATCCTACTCTGTTTTGAATCCCAATTAGAAGATCTCAAATAGAAATAGAGATGGGTTTCAACCAGAACACAGAACAGATGAAGTGGGGGTTCATTCCCTCCTCCAGCAGCATCTACTCCTCCCACCACCCCGGGAAAAACAAAGGGCTTTTGCCCATTGTATGCATTTAACACAAAGGAGGATGACAGCCTGGGCCCTGCTGGCAAGACTTACAGTCTAGTGGTTAAAAAATTAAAAACACGTCAACATCAAAAGGGAATAAACATTTCAGGGGAAGAAATTCAAAGCCAAGTGAGTTGAATGAATTATAAACACCATGGGAATTTAGACCACAGAGAAATCGTTGCTGATGCTGAGAAAAAACTTAGCAAAAGCTGTGGACTATGAGCTAAGGCTTAGAGAACAGCAAGAATTACATGGGTGGAGAGAAGAGAGGGTGTTCCATGAGGAAACTGAGCGAGGTGAGGACTAAAAAAGGAAAATGACAAGATGTGTGGAAACAAGGAGAAAAGATTGTCTGAGCAGACATAAGCTGTTTGATTAGAAATAGAAACTGAAACCTACCCATGAAGGGTGATAAATACCAGACTGCATGGTTTCTATCTGACCTTTTTCCCTCCATCCTCTGAAGACACTGCTCTGATGAGTTAATTTGCACATGGTTTAACAGCACACATCTTGCTTCCTCATTTTCAGATAAGAGAGGACAGCAAATACCTTTCTTGTTCCATACAAAATTCCATCTATTGGTAGTAGAAGCTGAGTGGAAAACTGGTTTGAGAGAGATACTACAGTCACATATAAGTTCATCATGGGTGTCATGACTCATTATTGGCATCTGACGAAGATAGAACAGGGAGGCATTACAGTAGGGATGGCAGTGAGTTCTGCCTTTTGAAGATTATGGAGGAAAAAAAGAATGGCAGTGCAGATGCCTTGTATTTGACAACCATGGTTTATTCAAAAGGATGACAATGTGATGCTGACAAATTCAAGAATCAAGGTTGCTTAATGGAGAAATTTGGGGGGAGTAGAAGAGGCCTTACAAGTTCTGCTGATAAGTTAAATACCCATTCTATATACACACAAGACCAAATCCAAAAGAAGGTTCTGCCCTAAACCATAGGTGAGAGTATTAAACACTAGTGTGACATCTGGCCTCAGCAATACAGAGCACTGCCCCTGGTTAGCAATGTCCTCCATGGCTCAGAAGTTAGAGATATGCTAAGTATGCTACATGCTTATTGTGTTTGGGCCATCAGAACTGACTCACTCAGGAAGTTAGGCAATCTGGTTTGGTTTGCTTTGCTTTAGTATGAGGTTGAGGAAGATATATTTTTCAATTTATATAACCAATTTAGCAGGTATTCATTCTATGTAAAAGACCAACACAAAATGGGTACTGTGTCCCAGAATGAACTCAAGGCAGGACCACAGAGCCTACTCATTGCGGAGTTCATGCATTTTAAAGCCTTTAATCACAGCAATTTTTCTATCCTAATCTGCTCCTTTGGTGAGACCTAGCCAGTATATGTGAAATTACTGCCCATACCTGCCAGTGATTTCTGGTGCAGCACAGCCCTCACAGGCAGGTTCTCACTCTGATGTCTGAGTTCAGGGCCTCTAATTTTCCTTCCTGTTGGAAGCCCTTCATCTCTTTTCCTACCATACTCCCAGGGAAGATGGAGCTTGTAGGCAAAGAGAGCAATTTTTTTCTTCATTGTATTCTTCCTGTAAATGCAAACAAGCCACAAGCCCTACAAGAACTTTCATATTTGCAAACACCCCAGGGTGTTTTGCAAAAATCAATCTAACCAAAAACCATAAAATACAAATTCACCTGATACAAGCACAGGATGACTGTGGAGATTTTTCCCCGTACCTCCGCATTACACAGTGTCCATACAAATGATCCTGGAAACTGCACCAATTACCAGAGCTACTGGATAAATCTCAAGGTCAATGGGATTTGCAAGGAAAAGAAAGCAAATGAAATGCATCTTTAAAGAGGTGCTGTGGCATAGGAGAGGCGGGGCTGGAGCAGGTTCAGACCAAAAGCAGATGATTTGGGCAAGAAATTTTCTACCTTCTTCTTGTGATTTTGTAGCTATCTGAGAATTGCAGCCCCCATCATCCATCCCCAGAGGCCTTTCCTAATCTGGAGTCCATGCAATGTGCTTCTGTTATTGTGCATGAAATGAGGATTGTGTTGAGGGGTGGCAGACTGGCAGGGTATAGTCACTGCATATTTATATATATTATACATACATATATGATGTTTAATTGTTCCTAATTATTTAAAAAAATCTTAATATAGAAACTTGACAAAACACAGAAAACAAAAGAAAAATAAAGTTACTCTTAAACCATTTCCAATCAGCAATGACCATTGCTTGCTTGTATATCCATGTTTATAGTCTCAAAAGGCCTCCAGCAGAATCTCCTGGGGCAAAGAGGATAAGAAGCCTCCTGGGCTACCCCCACATCTACAGACCAGATTTCTAAGGGTAGGTCTCCATTACCTACATTTGTTTTTTAAAGGCACTTTTCTCTTAAGGAATTCTCTAAACTGTAAACCCTCTGAATGTGGATATTTGGATTTCTTTTTTTTTTTTTTTTTTTTTTTTTTTGAGACAGAGTTTCAATGTGTCACCCTCTGTAGAGTTATGTAATGTCACAGCTCACAGCAATCTCCAACTCTTGGGTTTACGCAATTCTTTTGCCTCAGCCTCCCAAGTAGCTGGGACTACAGGCACCCACCACAACTCCTGGTTATTTTTTGGTTGTAGTTATCATTGTTGTTTGGCAGGCCCAAGTTGGGTTCGAACCCACCAGCTCTGGTGTATGTGGCTGGCAACTTATCTGCTGAGCTACAAGCGTCAAGCTGGATATTTGTATTTCTTTTGTTCACAATGGTATCCCAGAGCCTAGCACATAGGGGACATACACATATTATTGCACATATGTATTTTGCTTTTAACATGTCCTCATAGTTTTCACTTAATAACAGGCAAGGCACTTGTTTTACATGTTTTACAAGTTTTAAGAGTTACATGTTTCACTGTTTTACAACTTTTACAATCACTATCTTACATATGACAAACCCATAAAGTAATTATTATCTATAACCCCTATTTTCAGATGAAAAGTCTTAGACACAGAATGAACACATTGATGTAATTTGTCCAATGTCATACAGCTAGGAAGTGGTAGGAATATAACTCCATTGTCTTCATGTATTATATCTTCATTTGTCTCAAATCTTCTCATGTTTTTAATATTGCTTTACAGTATTCCACTGTACAAATTCACCAGAAATTATTTAAGAGAATCTTGGGTAGTTTCTTTCAAATTTTATAATTCTGTATAAAAAAATGCTAACTAAATTTTTCCATATCCAGATTTATATTTCCTTAGAACCATTTCCTGAAAATGGAATTTCTAGATCAAAAGATAGGAACATTTTTAGGGTCTTCGATTCAGGACTCTAAAATATTTTACTTCTAAAGTATTTTAAGACAGACATCCTCTAGCAGTATAAATGTGCCTATTTCCCCTATAGGAAATATAGAAACTTTGAATATCATTTAAAATATTTATTTAAGACTGCCATATTTAGGGAGTGTTTTGGTTCTATTTTAACATGAGGCACTTCTCACAGGACAGCATCATGGCAGTAAAGGTGGAGAAAAAATAAGACAAAGGGACAGAACTAAGTTCTTCCTCTTCCCTCCTAGAAATACCTTAGATACCCCTCCTCAACACTGACTGCAGTTTTTTTGTATTTTTTTTTTTTCATTTTGCCTCTATACCTTTACTTATGCTTCACCTCCAGCTGGAAGAATCTTTTTATTCCTGTGCATATTTCATAAATCCACTTCCTCATAGTTGCACTTCTTGGTAATAACAATCCTCAGAAGATTCACAAAAGGTCTGTTAAGAGCGAACAGAAGCCTTATTCACTGTGATTATCCACATAGTACTCTGATACAGACGTAGAAGTTCAATCAAGCTGAATAATTTGCCCAAGGTGACACAGGATGTAAAGAGGCAGATCTGGATTCACAGAGCTGGAGCTCTTAACCACCATCCAACACTGCCCCTCGGTCAGCAAAACTTGACCCCTTTGAGAGAAAATCTAAGCTGTGAATCAACTGTTCCTGGGGGCTAACTGAAAAAAAAAAAAAAAAACAAATTACTTTTCCCTATGCAGAGGAGAGGAAACAAGTTTGTACCCTTTGCCCAAGCATCTAAAATGGAACAATCACCTTCCACCCCCACCCTACTGGAATCACTGGTTTCAAACCTTTTGCCTCTGGTGTAACTGAAATCGTTGTTATCCAGAGTATCTTCTAAATGAGCTTCCAATCTGCTAAAGCCCAGATCAGCCAGGGCCCTGGAGACGGCTGCTTCTTTGATCAGCTCTCCCTGGCTCATATTGACACCAGAAAATTAGATGTTAAAAGTGAAACCAGATAGAGATGGAATTTAATTATATAGAGCAAAGTCATAGTGTACAAAGAAGGCAAAAGAGAACAGTCAAGTTGGTGTTAGGGATTTGCCTGGGTTGGCAATTCCATGCCCTCTGCAGCATCTCCAGTATCCACTGATGTGCATGAGAGCTTTGTGGGGCCAGGAGTGTATCCATATCACTCACCACTCTCATACCTGATAGGACAGTGTGTTAGTTCATTTTATGTTGCTATAAAAGGAAATACCTAAGGTCAGGTAATTTACAAAGAAAAGAGGCTTATTCAGCTCATGGCTTCACAAACTGTATAAGAAGCATGGCACCAGCATTTGCTTCTGGTTGGGAGTGTTCCGAGGAGCTTTCAGTCAAGGCAGAAGGGGAAGGAGGAGCAGGCATGTCACATGAGATTGAGGAGGTGGTGCCAGACTCCTTTAAACAACCAGCTCTAGTGTGAACTAATGAAGGGAGAACTCACTCTCTTGGGGAGGGCACCAAGCCATCCATAAAGAACTTGTCCCCCATGACCCAAACATCTCCCACCAGCCCCACCTCCAACACTGGGGATCAAATTTCAATGTGAGATTTGGAGGGGCCAAACATCCCAACCTTATCAGGCAGATTTTGGTTGCAAACAACTGATACAAAAGTTATCTTAAACCATTCCACATTTGCTGTTTTCTACGTGAGAAGCCCCAAAGAAGGCAGCCTCCAAGTTGTTCTGAGAACTCAACAAAGGGTGATGGTCAGAATGTTCTAGGTAAGGGAATGCAGGCTCTTCCTTGATCAGCCTCATTTTGGCACTTTCCACCTCGGCCTCCTACTCCAGATTTCCAAGCTCCAAGCATCAGCCCCCTATTTGAGGCAGGAAAACAGGAAAGAGGACAGTACCAGGCAGGTCTGTTCCCCAGACCCCCTTGTATGTCTACACTTTTTATCAGAAATATCCACCTTTCTCTCACATCTCATACAGTTTAGGATCATGTGTCCACCAGATGGGGAAGAAAGAAAGGTATTTTCCTGATCAATTTAAGACCATCATGAATGACTCTTCACTGGGGTTTGAGAAATTCTTGCCCCAAACAAAACTGATATTCTATGAAAAAGAAAGAAAGAAAGTTCAGCAAATAACAGTTTCAGGCACAATGGTATCAGCACACCACAGAAGGCTTGGTGCATAGCAAGTGCTCAAGAAAAGCATATCTGATGAGTCAACAAACAACTATGTTCTGCAAGGGTGGAGGGAGGGGCATGGATTGGGGAGCACAGGAGGGTGGAAAGAACAAGGTGGCATCTGCTTCTCATCTGTTCTTGGAATGGCTTTGAACTCCTATGGTTGAAGAACTAATGACCAGAAATTGATAGGACTATAGGATAATATTTAGAAGTAAACATATCCTACATCAAGCTCTCCAGTCATGCAACAGGACCCTAAACCAAGAGCATCCTAGTCAATGTTCTAGATAAGGGGTGATGGTCAGAAGCTTGTGGCTCTGCTTTCAAGAACCCAGTACCAATGAGGCATAGGGCTGGGGAATTTTCTTGGTGCCACAAAACCCAGCAATGCTCTCCCCAAGAGAAATTGGAAGCTTTTGGAGCCTCCAGGTGAAGTTCCTAGAAGGCCAGAAGTGTCATTGTAGTGGGCATCAACAAGGCTTCAGCAAGTGGCTTGCCAGACAATAGACTCCATGGAGAGAGGAGACAAAAGGAGGGAAGGGCCATATGGAAGCTGCAGCTGTAGACTGGCCATGGGTGTGCTTCAAACAAGACATGGAAATCCAGACAAAACTTTGAGGGGTTGAATGCTATCAATCAAGCATGTAGGGCTTGTGCCAACATAATCTGTATTTCACAGGCTGGTGACATTTGGGTTGCAAGTGGACAAGACAAAGTTGGCTATGGTTTTCCCACACAGAGGAATGCTAGCCTAACTAGATTCTCAGAACAGGTGACATGGCTGGTGAGTTGCCTGCCTAAGAGAAGAGAGTTAAAATTCTGTGTCAGGATTTGAGGAGTGTGCAGGTGGAATCAGGGGAACTATTGGTAGACAAGACTTTCCCTCCCCCCCCAGCTATGCTTGAGATGAGGTGCATTAATCCCTTGCTGGGTTCAAAGGTCCATAGCGATCACCTTACAGGCTCTAAGATCTTTTTAACATGGTGTTCTATTTAGCTAGGACATATACAAATAAGAAAGGAGTTAAAATCAGAGCAGCTAAGGATATGAGTAAAGCCATGGCCTAACCAAGAGGTAGAGGCACATTCCCTGGGTGAAGAGCTTAACCACAACTTGAACTTTACCTAAGAAATGCATACAATGTAACCTAATCATTTGTGCCCTCATATTAATCTGAGATTTTAAAAAAAGAACAGACAGAGTGATGTAGCAGAGAATTCAGGCTCTGGACTGAGCCAGACCTGGACTCAGGACCACTGTCATTTACTAAGATCTTAGGTTTTTAAGCCCGAGATGTGTTTTCTTCATCTATAAAATGAAAATAGTAATAACAATCTCATGAAGAAGTTTTCAGAATTTAATAATAGGTCTATGTTTCCTAGTAAAATGCCAGGCATAGACTAGGTACTTCATAGATGCCACTTCAGACAAAATAAAAAGATGAATCATCAAGCGATTATCTGCCACTAGGATTTCAGGAATCTCAGCATTCTCTTTTGATTTCCAAATGTTTGTTCCAGAAGAGTTATGCATTTTCTGACTGCCAGCCTCATGGTTGAGGAGGAAGCCAGCACCATCATACCTTCCCGAACACTGATGACTGACTATGTGCTCTATCCCTAGGGTGTTCCTGTGGTTAGCCTTAGATTCAGGGAGGTATGTGGAGGCCCTGTATTCCGGAAGGGCCCAAACTTGTTCCTCTCACAGACTTGTCTTGTTGGATAGTCAAATAAAAGATTTTGCCCACTCACATTCAAAAATTTATTCATTAATAGGGTGCGATTCACATTCTATCCCACTAATTACACTAGGAAGGCAGTAAAAATTAATAAGGAACTACAGTTTAATTGTTCCATAATGACAGGGAGTACCAAAGTGCTCTCTTGAGTAATAAAATTAACATTTAAACTAGTTCAGTCAAAGAACCTTCTCTTAAATATAATTCTTCACCATTAGCATGGCTTATTAAATTATTTTGCTCTTTGAGCACCTCTAAAATATCACAAATTTAACTTTGAGAATCTATACAGGTTCCAAGACAGCAAATGCAGGGCCTGCAGTCTTTCAGGTGGACTATGGATGGCCCCAAGAGCCTGCCCTCCACCCCACACACATATACACAAACACAAGAAAATTAAATTGTCACACATTTAATTAAGCAAGGGTAGAGAAGCTTCTCAAAAGCCAATGCATCTCCCAAAAGGAGGATAGAGGTAGGGGCAGCTGCCAAAACACTGTTCAGGGTAGAGTCCTACAAGATTCCAGAAGAGACATTTTTGCTATGGTGCCATTCTTTCTTTCATATTTGAACTTATATTGCTATTCCAGGGTCCTCTCTGTACTTTTGTTTAAGGGAATATAGTGATCTTAGAATGTATCTGTAAAAGGTAGTCTAATTTCCTTTTGCCTGAATATGAGGAGAATTTTTTGGTTCCCTTTTAACAAATAATACATGATTAAAGGGATGCTTTGTGACTTCTAGAAAGAATATAGCTTTCATCTGGTTCTCCCTCTTAAGATGCTTGGAATCCAGCCGCCATGTTGAGAGGAAGCTCAAACACATGGAGAAGCCACACTTATGTGCTCTGGCCAATGGACTCAGTTGGTCCTCAGCCAACAACAGCATCATCAGCCAGATTCATAAGTGAATGAACATTTAGATGACTCCAGCCTCCAAGTCATCCCTTCTAAGGCCCCAGGCACTATGGAACAGAGACAAGTTCTGCCCCATGCTCTGAATTCCTAATCATAGAAAACATGAGAAATACTAAATGATTATTTTAATCTACTAAATTTTGGAATAAGCTGTTACACAGCATTAGATGATTAATGCAGGATTGTGTACCTTTCAATGGTACACAATGAAAGACATTGGGCCTCCTGATTCTTGAATGAAGACCTTAAGGCCAGAAAGTCCTCATTCTTTCAGTACAAAGGGGTATCAGCTGTGCCAGCCACCAGCCTGCTAATGTCCCCATCATGCTATATATTCCAACAGGAGTTCTTTAGTCCTGAGCAATTTTAAGGTTGAAAGACTTTCCTACAATTCACAGTTAGAACTCAGCACAGTTTATTAACCTGGGATGTTTGTGTTCCCTAAAGAGATAAGGATTGGCATTGATAATCCCTTGAAAGTGGACTTTCAGAGACTCCCATCATGTTGTGGTTCATTTCACACATGCTTAGGAAAGAGAAAAAGCTAACCAAGAGGAAACAGCTATGCTCTGGGAATGGTCATGCCTTATTCCCCATGCTCAGCCAGCCACACCTGCATCCACTGTCTGCTCATTCCCCCTAGCCAGATCATCTGTCTTCTCAGCCATTCATTTATTCATTCATTCATTCATGATGTATTTATTAATTGTTTACTGTGTAAAGGTTGATGGATATTTCATTAATCAAGCAAATAAATAATTGCACTGTCCTAAGACCTAGAGGGTGAAATGCAGGATTCTCTGGAGACTGTGACCTGAAAAATTAGAAAATCAGCATGGTTAACAGTGTGTGTAGGACATAGGAGAGCATCTCAAACAAAAGGATAGCACATACAAAGACCACACAATAGGAAGACGATCGGGACATCTGGAAAGAAAGATCAGCCAGGACACTGAGAGCTGAGAGAGCAAGAGAAAGAGAGAGAGAGGGAGCCATAGAAGAGGCAGAGGAGGGAAGCAGCCACTGAATCATGTGGCCACATAAAGAGATTGTGACTATATTCAAAGAACACACAGCTACAGAAGCATTTAAAGCAGGAGCTTGACAAGGTCAAATCTCTTCCAGTAAATCATTTCAGTTCCCTAACCACATCATTTCCCATTTGTAAGTATATAATCCAGATCACATTACATTACAGAGAGTTGCTTAGATATCTTTCTCTTCCACCAGACTGATGGCCTCATGAGAGAAGGAACCATATTGTAACTCCATCTGGCTCCCCACTGCTCTTGTGACCAAGAACAAACTCCTTTGCAGCCTGCAAGACCCTGCACCATCAATCCCTTGCTCAGGTCTCCAGGATGATCTCAAGTCACCTTGTTTGTCCTCTGGTCACTCACCATGGGCCAGTCACACTGGCAGACACATCTCTTCCTCCGGGGTGCTTCCAAGACACCTTGAATTAGAATGAGGCCCTTGATAAAAATTCTGAGAGCTTCCCCATTAGAGCACCTACCAGTGTACATTTGGCTGCTTACGTACATTATTGATTTAATATTTGTCTCCCTCCTATGCTGTCATTTTCATGAAGACAGAGAACTTGTCTGTCTTCATCATCATACCCCTAGGACCTGGCATTGTGACACACAGAACTGACATTCCACAAAGAGTTGCTGAAGGACAGAGTGAATGGGTGAGAATGTGTGAATTGCTAAATGAATGTGAATTAATGCATGACCTCAGCAGCCACCAGCTCAGCTCAACAGCTGAAGTTAGACACCTCTCACTGATCACCCTTCAGTACTTGTAATGACTTAACTCTTTGCTAGTCTCACTGACATACTACTGGAATAAATTAATGTTAATAAAGGCTTTATGGCATAAATGGAAAGTGGAGACAGGTAGAGGGGAGAAGGCATTTCTGGCAATCTCTGAGTAGTTATTGTCATAATCCTTCCAAGCAAAAGGAGGAAAACTGGCAAACACCCATGCTTGTTTAATGACTCTGGGTAAACACTGATGTGCACAGGACTTCATCAGCATTCAGAAGCTCCCCAAGTCCAAGTCCAGGGCATTTCAATGCCTTTCATTAGAACCAATGAAGTCAAACACACTCCTCTAGGTCAGTGCTTCTCCAACAACCAATCAAGGGTCAAGTTTTATTTTTATTTTCAACCCATCATAGATAAATACTTTGTAAAATGCAGAAATTAATATATGCTTAGATGTGGCAGCAATGTCAACTAGCTGTAAGTGTTTCTAAGTGCTTACTTCTCACTTCTGTACTAATTTCCTATGTAACAAATATTTTGTAGACCATTTACAGACCACACTTTGAGTAGCACTGCTCCAGATGTGCACTCCTGCTGCATCAATCCTCAGCAAGGACAGACATTTGCTAATCTACTATCACACATTTCCCCATCAATACTATGTCTGGATTTCAAATCTTTCTTGTCCCAGTGTTCAAGATAGCCACTACCATACAAAAAAACAGGGGTGCCACACAAAATAAACATTATTTACCATTCCTGCTCTACATTGGCCATTTGTCATATTCATAACTCATAAGGAAATGTCTGTCTGTATTTTTGTTTCTGGCCTAATGAAAAGTTCACAGAGAAAGGCTACCTCAACAAAGGGAAATCTAATAGCAATCTTCTGCAGCTTTAAAAGTCCTTAAATCAGATATAGTAAGAGAAGATGTGGCAAACTGTACTTTATACAGAAACTTCTGGTGTACAGCTTCAGAAGGAAGCTTCTGGTGTACAGATCGTATAAGGGAACATGCGATCACTAGTCCTTTATTGCTTTACTCTTTTTTCCTCCAAATTCTCCATTCCTGTGGCCTGCCTGCTTTTATTTCAAGTTATCACAAGAGCTTGTTCACAGTGGATTGTTTTCACTTCTCATTACCCTCTCTGTCAAAACAGTGATGGCTTCTGTTCATCCTGTAGTCAGTCTTCTGCTGAGCAAGATTAAAACCCCTCAGCCCTTCTCTGGGATCCATCAAGCTGGGATGCAACCTCCAGTCATGGCCATGCAGGGTCATGGAGAAGAATCCACAAGAAGGAGGGAACTGACCTGTTGTCCTTACATCTAAGATATGGATAAAGACAAATCTGGATTCAAAACACATCTGGTCCTACACATTTCGAATAAGGCCTGCTTAACCTGTATCTCAGGAAACTAGGGGCAAACATCAAAGTAGAAGGGGTAAGAATTAATAATTCAATCTGCCTCTTGACAAAGATTTATTTTGTGTTAATGTGAGGGTACAAACAACCAGGTCAAAATATTTGATTTTGTTAAGTGGAGTCCCTCCTGTGGTTATGTCCCACACACAAAAGGTGTTCCAAACACCCCCACCCCATGCCCATTCAGTGAGAGCACACCAACCCCCTCCCCTTCTTCTTCCCTTATTACCCCTCCTCTGAATTTGAACTGAAATGAGTTTTTTTTCCTATGTGGGCGTGTATTAGATTATCTACTGGCTTCATATTAGTACTGAGTACATTGGATAAATGCTTTCCCATTCTTGTGATACTTTACTAAGAAGAACATGTTTCAGATTCATCCAGGATATACTGGCTTCATATTAGTATTGAGTACATTGGATAATTGCTTTTCCATTCTTGTGATACTTTACTAAGAAGAATGTGTTTAAGATTCATTTATGATATTACAATAAATGTGAAGTCACCATCTTTTTATGGCTGAATAGTATTCCATGGTGTGCATGTACATAATATGTTTATCCATTAAACATATTAGCTAACAATGGCTATTTAGGTTGTGTCCATGTCCTGGTGACTGTAATTGAGCTGTGATAAACAATTTAGTGTAAATGTCCTTATGATAAAATGATTTTTTTTTCTTCTGGGTACATGCCTAGAAGTGGGATTGCAGGAATTTGAGATCTTTGAGGATTCTCCACACTTCCCTCCAAAGAGGCTGCACTAGTTTGCATTCCCACCAACAATTTAAAAGTGTTACACTCTCTCCACATCCATGCCAACATATCAAGCCTTTGTCCAATTTATAATATGCAAATATCTTTTCCCATTCTGAAGGTTGTCTATTGCTTTGGTTGTTGTCTCCTCAGCTGTACAAAAGCCTTTCTGTTTAATTAAGTCCCATTTATTTATTTTTGTTGTCATTTCAATTGCCACAGAAAATTTCATAAAATCTTTTCCAAGGCCAATATAGTCAAGTGGTTTTCCCACACTTTCTTCAAGGATTTTTATTATTTCATGCCTCAGATTTAAATCTTTTATCCATCTTGAATCAATTTTCATAAGTGATGAAAGGTGTGGGTCCAATTTCAGTGTTTTACCTGTAGTCATCCAGTTCTCCCAGCACCATTTATTGAATAGGGATTCCTTTCTCCAGTATGTGCTCATGTTTGGTTTATCAAAGATCAGGTGGCTAGGGGCCAGAGGCAAGATGACTGACTGGAGCCAGCTTTTCACAGAGGCTCCCATCCAGAAGGAGAGTTAAAGGACAGAAGTTTAGCAAGTAAGCTGATGGTTTGGAGCAGAGCCAAGAGAGAAGGTTGAAGAATGCACATCAACCCTGCTGAGGTGAGCTGTGACCCCAAGGATACAAACAATTCTGAACTCCAAGCACTCCCCTCCACTCTTACCCCAAGGTCTAGAAGTCTGTCCCCCATGGAGTCCAGATTCTTGGGTATTTTCTTGAGAGCTGTTGACAGGGCATGACTGCTACTGGTCAGTGCTCATCCTGTGGCATGGGAGTAAGGAGAGGATGGTCAGCTGAGAGAAGACCATACAGGATCGGCAGTGCCCTGAGGCACATAGAAGCAGCTGTGGCAGGAACAATAGGGCTCAGACCCCTGGGGATATTCCAGACCCCTGTCTCTCTGGAAAACCAGAGGAGGCCAGGAATCTGGCCACTGACAGAACAGATCTGGGATGGAAATGCATGGCCTGTGAGTAAAGGGTATGTCTGAGGCAGTACCAGCCTTGGCAAAGCTCTAGGGAAAAAGCCAAACAATGTAAAATAATCATGGGGTGGAATCAGTGGAAAAACTTCGGTAACATGAATAACCAGAGTAGATCAACTCCCCCAAGGAACAATATGGCAGACACAACTGAAGATCCCATTCATAAACAGATGGCTGAGATGTCAGAAATTGAATTCAGAATTTGGACTGCAAATAAGATTAATAGAATAGAGGTAAAGTTGGAATTAGAAATTCCAGGAGCATTTCAAAAGTTCTCTCAAGAATTCAATGAACTCAGGGCGGAGCCTGTGGCTCAAAGAAGTAGGGTGCCAGCCCCATATCCCAGAGGTGGTGGGTTCAAAGCCAGCCCTGGCCAAAAAAAAAAACAACAACAAAAAATGATCCTAAAGAATTCAATGAATTCAAAGACAAAATCACCAAAGATTTTGACACATTGAGACAAGAATTTGCATCCCTCAAAGATCTGAGAAATACAGTAGAATCCCTCAGTAACAGAATGGAACAGGAAGAAGAAAGGATTTCTGACATTGAAGACAAAGCTTTTGAACACTCCCAAGCAGTCAAAGAGGAAGCAAAGTGGAGAGCAAAAATAAATCATTCTCTCAGAGAGCTCTGGGATAATTCAAAGAAAACTAATATTCACCTTATAGAAATCCCTGAAGGCGATAAAGTTGCTTCAAAACAGAGGCACAGAGTCTCTTCTTCATGACATTATGAAAGAGAACTTTCCAGACATGACAGGAGATTCTGAAATTCAGATAGCAGACAGTTTCAGAACCCCCAGCATGACTCAACCTGAATAAGACACGCCCCAGGTACATCATAATTAACTTCACTAAAGTTAATGTGAAGGAAAAAATTCTGAAAGCATCCAGATGAAAGAAAACCATAACCTACAAGGGGAAGAATATTAGAATGACTGCAGATCTCTCTGCTAAAACCTTTCAAGCCATAAGAGGGTGGTCATTGACTTTTAATCTACTAAAACAAAATAAGTTTCAACCAAGGATACTGTATCCAGCTAAGCTGAGTTTGATTTGTGATGGAGAAATTAAATACTTTAATGACATTCACATGTTGAAGAAATTTGCCATAACTAAATCAGCTCTCCAGGATGTTTTTAGACCTATCCTGCATAATGACCAGTGTAATCCTCCACCACAAAAGAAAACTCACTCAGAAACTTTTGATCAAATTCCAACTTCCACAGTCACAAAAGGATTAAAAATGTCCATAGGACTTTCAAAAAACTTGATACCCAAGATTCTACAAGGCTTATCAATATTCTCAATTAATGTGAATGACTTAAATTGTCCTCTAAAGAGGCACAGGTTTGCTGACCGGATATAAAAACTCAGGCCAGATATCTGCTGCATACAAGAATCTTATCTTACCTTAAATAATAAATATAGACTCAGGGTGAAGGGATGGTCATCTATATTCCAGGCAAATGGAAATCAGAAAAAAGTAGATGTTGCAATTCCATTTGCACATACAGTACACTTTAAACCAACAAAACTAGGGAAGAATAAGAATGGTCACTTCATATTAATTAAGGGTAATACACAATATGATGAAATTTCAATTATTAATATTTATGCACCCAACCAGAATGAGCCTCAATTTATAAGAGAGACTCTAAGAGACATGAGCAACTTGATTTCCTCCAGATCCATTATAGTCACAGATTTTAACACTCCTTTGGCAGTATTGAATAGATCCTCCAAAAAGAAGCTAAGCAAAGAAATTTTATTTTATTTATTTTTATTTTTTTTTATTAAATCATAGCTGTGTACATTGATATGATCATGGGGCATCATATACTAGCTTCACAGACCATTTGACACATTTTCATCCCAATATTCAACATAGCCTCCCTGGCATTTTCCCAGTCACCGTGGCATGACATTTACATTTCACATTTGCTGAGTTTCACCCTTACCCTTGTGAGATGCCCCGTAGGTGTAATTCCACCAATACCCCTCCCACAACCCCCCTCCCCCCTCCCTCTTCTCCCTTTCCCCCTTTCCCCTATTCTTAAGTTGTAACTGGGTTATAGATTTCATGTGAAAGCCCTAAATTAGTTTCATAGTAAGGCTGAGTACATTGGGTACTTTTTCTTCCATTCTTGGGATACTTTACTAAGAAGGATATGTTCCAACTCCATCCATGTAAAGATTCCACTGTGTCTTTCCCTTCCAGGTGACTGCTATATCCCCAGAGCCTAGAAAAGAGTGCTCAATACACTGAGGACTCAATAAATATGTATTGAATGAATGAATGAATGCATTTGCATTCTCCTGACAACTTAGAGCTCTCGTAACAGCATGAAATTGTATTTGTAATTTTATCTATTTTAATTGTACTTATGTTGTTATTTGATTAAATTCTATCTCACCCTCCAGAAGGGTCTGTGAAAATAGAGATTATTTCTGCTTCATCATAAATATACCCAGCAACTAGCATGACACCTGGCAAAAAGTAGTTCTCAATAAATATTTCCTAATGAAATAAATAAATAAGGCAATATGATCAGTTTCAAACAGTGGGAAAGTGATACAGCCAAGATTTGCAATAGTTTTATGTATTTAGAAAAAGTTATTGAACAACAGACATTATTGTTGCTTTCATGAGCTTACTACCTAGCGGGCTTTTCTTGTGCCAAATTGTGAGCTAGGCCTTTATTGTAAATCTAACAGGGGGTGTCCACCCTGCGGCCTGCAGGCACTTGCAGATAATTTTGCTTAGCTGTAGTGTGGGATATTGAGAAAAGTATGCACAGACCTTTTTTATGCTCGTCAGCTATCATTACTGTTTTTGTATTTAATGTGTGGTGCAAGACAACTTTTATTCTTCCAATGTGCAGTAGAAAAGAAAAAGGTCGGACACTCCTGAGTGAATAGCAATTTCATTTGTGTTACAATATTTAGTTCATAATATAGACATGCCTTATAAATAAGAAACTTTAATATTGGGCAACTTTATTTGCCTAAAATATAAGGATAAAGTAGAAAATAAGCCAGAGAAGCTCCTTCTTAGTTAAAATAATACACAGAATTTGACAATGTAAGAATCACTTAAATCATAATTCAACCTTTCACATACTCTTAAAGATGACATTCTATCATCTCAGAATCGCCCCTCCTCTTAAGTACTTGGCCTAATCCATCTATCACTAAGCCCTATAGATTCATTTCCAACCCTACCTCTCTATTCCAGCTTTCAATAAGTTGGTTTAGAGATTGTGGGTTCCAACCTGGGTTACTTCCTCTATCAACTGGTCTCTCTGCCTTCACACTTATATTTTCTGGGATAGGTTTGAAAATCAGAAGAAATAGGACAGGTAATGTAGAAATTCCAGGCAATCCTCAGGAAGAAAATGATACTAATCCAATCTGGTGGTAAAGCCATCTGTGGAGATCGGTGGCCAAACAGAATGGATAAACCCGTCATCCTATGGTTCAGTTCTCATGGAGCTGGCCTCTGGCAAATTTAGCTTCTGACTCAACAGTCACACAATTCCTTGGGCACTCATCCTCAAGCCACCTCCTTTATTGCTAAACTTTACTTTGTAATGAAAAATGAACTCATTTAGGATGAGGCTTTTGAGGGTCTTTATCTATTCCCTAGCTAAATCTGTTTCTCATTCTGTGCTACATATATTGTACTTATTTGTGTGGCTGCCTTCTTGCTGGGTGTGTATTTCTCAAAACATGAGCTCCGCATCATTAGAGGAATGAGAGTTGTTTTTACACTGTGCCCAGGATGATTTTATAATAGTGAAGGATAAATGGACAAAGTTCTCCTCCTCATTTTTTCCACTCCTTCTCTTTAAGGAGAAGTTGTATACTAGTATGCCCCTAACAACTCTCTTATACTTGATAATCTCCTTTATTTGTCAAGGAGACAGCAAATCCAACTTTGGAGCCATCAGCACACTAAGTAGCTGGGTTGAATTTCATCATATTGCTATTTTAATTATACTGGATTTGATGACTTTTATTTATGGCAAGTGAGACTGTTTTTCCATTAAGTTGAGACAAAAAGATTTCTTTTCAAATAAGTTTATTAAAGCACAGAAGTATACATAATTAAAGAAAACATTAAATAATAATAAAGGGACCACAAAGACGAAAAGGTTATGATGAGACATTTGACTGATGGGAGTTTAAGAAATACCACACAATAATGTAAGTTCCTTTTCTTAAAGCAAAAACCACCTCTGTTCATTTCTCCATCCCCAAGGTTCAGCATGGGACATCAAAGGCTCTCAGTCAACACTTGTGGAAGGAGGAAGAAAGCTTAGATTCCATGGTGTATTATTGAAATCATGGTCAGTGAGCACTTTAAATCCTTTCCCTCTCTCTCCTTATGTAAACACACCTCAGAATTATTGCAGGTTCCAGACCAACACAAAAGAGAAAATGTCACAATGAAGTATCACACACAGATTTTTTTATTTCCTAGTGTATATAAAATTGCCTTTACACCATACTGTGGTCTATTAAATGTGCAATAGTAATATGTCTAAGAAAAAACAATGAACATACCTCAACTAAAAATGCTTTATTACTAAAAAATTCTAACGGGCATCTGAGCCTTCAGTAATTCATAATCTTATTGCTTGTCTAGTTGTTGGTTGCTGACAGATGATGGAGGTTATTGTTGAAGGTTGGATGGCTGCGGCAAATTCTTAAAACAAGGCAACAATGAAGTTTGCTATGTCAATTGACTCTTCTTCCGTGAAAGATTTTTCTATAGCATGTGAAGATGCTTTATAGCATTTGACCCATACTTCAAAACTGAAGGCAATTTTCTCAACCCTACCACTGATTTATCAACTAAGTAGATGCAATATTCTAAATCCTTTGTTGTTGCTTCAACAGTCTTCGCAGCATCTGTAGCAGGAGTGGAGCCCATAATCAAGAAATTGCTTGTTTTGCTCATCTAGGAGAAGTGACTCTTCATTGATTTTATTATGAGATTGTAGCAGTTCAGTCACATCTTCAGGACCCACCTATAATTCTAGTTCTCTCAATATTTCCATCACATTTGTAGTCGCTTCCTTCATTAAAGTCTTAATCCTCTCAGATTAATCCATGAGAGTTAGAATCAATGTCCAAGCTCCTGTTAATGTTGATATTTTGACTTTCTCCCATGCACCACAAATATTCTTAATGGCATCTAGAATGATGAATTTTTTCCAGAAGATTTTCAAAGTGCTTTGTGCAGATTCATTAGATGAGTCACTATCTGATGTAGCTGTAGCCTTACAAAATATATTTCTTAAACAATAAGACTTAAAAGTAGAAATTACTCCATGACCCATGGGTTGCAGAATGGATGTTGTGTTAGGAGGTGTGAAAGCAACACTCATCCCCTTATAGCCTCATCAGAGCTCTTAGATGGCTAACTGAGCAGTAGGTCACAATACTGGGCTTAAAATATTCAGTAAAATAGGCTGTAAATAGATGTGCTGTCCTACAGGCTTTGTTGTTAAATTTACAGAGCACAGTCAGATTTTCAAGGGCCCTGGGATTTTTAGAATAGTCAACTGGTGTTAGCTTCAACTTAAAGTTACTAGCTGCATTAACTGCTAACAGGAGACTCAGTCTGTCCTTTGAGGCTTTGAAGCCAAGCACCGACTTCTTCTCTATAACGATGAAAGTCCTAGATGGCATCACTTTCCAATAGAGGCTGTTTTATACATGTGGAAAATCTGTTGTGTAGTGCGGCTCCTTCCATCAGGGGTTAGTAAGACGGCTGTATCTCGCTTCTTCACTTTGCACTTTGGTGTTGTGGCTCTGGCTTGTTTCCTTAAACCTTCTGAACCAACCTCTTCTAGCTTCAAACTAATCTGCAGCTTCCTCACCTCTCTGAGCCTTCATAGAAATAGAGTTAGGGCCTTTCTCTGGATTAGGCTTTGGCTTAAGGGAATGGTGTGGTTGCCTTGATCTTCTATCCACATCAGCAAACCTCTCTCCATATCTGCAATAAGGCTATTGCATCTTTTTGTTATTATTATTTCTGTGATCAGTAAAGTAGCACTTCTAATTTCCTTCAACAACTTTTCCTTTGCATTCGTAACTTGGCTAACTGTTTGGCACCAATCTAGTTTTTGCCCACCTCAGCTTTTGGCAGCTTATTCATTTCTAACCTTTGATTTAAAGTGAGAGAAAAGACATGCAACTCTTCCCTTTACATGAACGGTTAGAGGCCTTTGTAGGGTTATTAATTAGCCTAATTTCAATATTGTTATGTCTCAGAAAATAGAGAGGCCTGAGGAGAGAAAGACTATGGGGGGAACACAGGATGGAGCCAGCAGAACACACGTAACAGCTAGAGGGTAAGTCTTCTGCCTCGCATCAGTGGGGCTTGTGGTACCCTGCACGATTAACAATGGTGACATCAAAGGTTACTGTAACAGATATGAATGACAAAAATCTTTAAAATATTGTAAGAACTATTAAAATGTGCCACAGAGATGTGAAATGAGTACATGCTGTGGGGGAAAATAGCACCAATTGTCTTGCTCCAAGCAGAATTGCCGTGAGCCTTCAATTTGTCAAAAACAATGTCTGTGGATTACAATACAATGAAATGCAATAAAACTAAGTATGCTTATACTCACCTGATAAAACCTCAATTTCTTGTGAAGTTCAACAATCTGTCCATTTCATGTTTATACTTGGGCAGTTGATATGGCTTGTGATAAAGACACAAACTTTATTAATTCATCTCCCATTCTGTGACCTAATTTTAAGTGGACACTTAAGCTATCTGGTAATCCAACACTTTCCCTAGTCCATCCCTCTCCATGGCTTAAACAACTATCTCATTCCTCTCCTCTTATACCTACAATTTTCCCCCTTCCTCACTCTCAGATATTGACTTTTTTTCTATTTCAATGAAATTAGAACCAATCAGAAGAGACTTTCTTCACATATACAGTCACCCATAATAATCAATTGATTTAATAAATTCTGTCATCCTTTACATTATTGTGAGCGTACCATCTGCACTTAAATCCAAGGCCATCCTCTCCACCATACCTTAGATGACCTCTCCTCACCTTATTCAAGGACATTATTCCAGGCAACTTCCTTTCCCCTGCATCTCCTGCCATCTCTACTCATTCCTGTCAGCCTGGACTATACTGGAAAATAAAATATCTTCCATTTCATTTATATCATTTTGTAAACTATTTTCAAATTTTATCATTTGCTCTCTGGTACTCTTCCCAATTTGTTTTTCACCAAAATAATTTTGATCAAGGTTACTTAAGACCTTCATTGGCTAAATTTGAGAGCCATTCCAGACCTCCTCTGCCTTGGCCAGTCTACAGTGTTAGACAAGCAAACACCATCACTTTCTTAAAGCACTTTCACTTGTTTTTCAGAAATCTGTTCCCTCCTGATTGTCCTTTTTCAATCTAATTTTCCCGGTTTATTCTTATCTTCTATACATAGAATAGTTGGGATGTCCCAAAGCTCAGTCTCTAGACTTTTCTCTTTAATAAACTTATTCATCAATTGACCTAACCAGATACAAACATTTACATGGTGATGTGATAATTACTATTAATATGTTTACAGCTCCAGCTCAGACCTCCTCCCTAAACACCAGATGTGCACATGCACCTGCCTCCTCAACACCTCCACTTGGAAGTTCAAGGGCATCTCAAATTCAGAGTGGCCAAAGTCACCTTCTATTCTCATCTCTTCCTAATCTGCTTTTGCTACAATCTTCTGCATCACAGTTCTTGGCAACACCCTTCTTCTTTTGCTCAGGCAAAAAAATCTTGGCATCACCCATGGAATTTGACCAGTTGTTAATATTTCACTGCCGCCTCTTTCCTGGCTAAATTCTATGCCTCCTAACAACTTTTTCTTTCCTAAGTCTATCCTTGTCCTATAGTCTATTCTTCATACAGTACTTTAAACTATCCTTTACAAAACTTCTCACAATTTCTCAAAAACTTTTGACAATTTCTCCTTTCCTGGCCAGGAGGTTCTGGATGATCTGGCCCCACTGACTCCCTGACCTCATCTTTTACTGCTCTCCATTTGGCCCACTTTATCCAGCTGTACTTTTCTGCTGCTTTTCTAAACAACTTCTCACCTGCTCTTCATTTGCAGATCTCTCTGCCTGGAATATCTTTCTTTAAAAAAAAAAAAAAATGACTTTTCTATTTCTGGTAAAAGTCACGTTCTCATTAAGATGTTGTTAAGATGCACCCTGACCTCATATATTGCAGAACAATGCTTTCCACAACTGTCCTGACATTAGCTATACTTCTTTCTCTGCTTTATTTCATGCCATCGTAATTATTTCTCTTATATATATACATATTAATATATATACATATGTATATGTATATATATAATATACATATGTTCTGGCTGGAAACATGTAGACAGTAAAAAATAAATGTGTGCAAAATGAGTAGACAGAAATTGAATAAATCCAAGTAGCATCTATGTATACTCACTATATGTATATACGCATTTGTTTGTTGCCTGTATCTTCCCAACAAGTATACGAGTGCCATGAGGATAGAGGCTTTACCTGTTTGGGTTATGCCAGCATCTCTAACACCTAAAAAAGGGTCTGACTTGTAACAGGCCCTCAATCCTTATGTTCTGAATAAGTAAAGAGAAAAGGGAAGGAAGATCAAACACTTGTACTTACCCCACCTTATACATTTAAGTCCACATTATGTTTGAAATTACATTATCTTTCTCTGAGGCTTTAAAAATTTATTTAATAGGTATGTATTGGATGTTCCAAATCCCTGCCCTTGAGGAAGGAAAGGAGAAACAGACATGGAAATGCAGGAGACACCCAGCATGCCGGAGGGCGGATGTGTAGAGAATGTAATTCCCCTTTCCTTGAACTGCTCATGCTCATCTGTTGAGACTCAGTTCAGATGTAACACGTGCCCTGACCTTGCAGTCATAATTAAACATCTCTTTCCCTTTATTCTCATTATACCCACGGGTCTCACACAGGCAGCCCAGTGTTCTTAAAATGAGAAAATTGCAATTTAACTGATGAAAATCTGACTACATTGGTCAGATCCACTCAGGATGACAAAAGTAGGCCAGAGCTAAGTACAGTCTTATAGGACCATCGCCTCTCCCGTAGAATAGTTCCTTTCATTTATTTATTTACTTTTTGCAACTCATGTTCCTGTCCCTTTCATCCATCCTTTCTGGTCAGTCTCTGGGGGTGTTTGAGTTTGAGATCCCTGTCAGAGCACTTTGTTCTTACATTACTGGGATCTGCATTGCATATGCCTAAGTTTGTACATGCCTGCTCCTGCATCAGCCCACTAGCTACTCGGGCTTAGTCATCTGTGTGTCCCCAGCTCCCAGCACACAGCTGGCATGGAGGAGACATTCACCATATTTTTGAAAGAAAATAAGTGAAAGCATGATGACCTTATTTTCCTTTATTTTGGGGGGCGGGTGGGGACAGGGAGGAGGGCGAATTACAGACAGGACACAATCAAAGGCTCTTTTCCAGGCAGATAAGTTGTCCACAACAAAGTGTGACTCCTGAGAGCCTAACAGACAGATAAGGAGCAGAAATCCATAAAACAAACAAGCAGAATTCCTAACACACAGCTGTCTGAGGCCAGGCAGTACAGGCAAATATACTCTATACCTGTGCTGATCTGCAAGTCACCACATGGTGTAACTAACAGCTGCAATGAGCATGTTTCCACATCAGTGCCAGATTCAAATTATGTGATGAAGTCCACGTCATAGCTAAGAAGTATGCAAGATACATTAGGAAAAAATGTATCCAATAATACTGAACACTGAGTAATTAGGAAGACATCCCTGTGGAATCACTTATTTCCAGAAAACTAAGGTTTTACTGTAAATTTGGAATATCTGAAAACTTGCCAACTGTTTAAATTTCTAATTGCCTATTATAATTCTTTAAAAACTGAGAATTTTATTCTCTTAATTTTAATACGATTTATGAGAATTCATTAACATTTGGAATGTTTTAAAAATATCTTTTGCTGTATCAGGAGAAAATGAAAGCTCTTAAGAGATAGCAAATACTTAGAAAACAGCCTTGTGATACTGAGTATCGGCGTGACAACCATCTCGGGCTGTCTGTCCCTCCTCCCTTTCTTCCTCCTTATTTCTCTTTTGTCCTCCATTACATGACCTTCTTCCTGTGCTTAAATTTGTGTATCAGGACTTTAGCAAGTTTGTACTCCACTAAATCTTGCCTTGCAGTTAAAACATTAACAAAATTGTATCCTGGAAGGCTGTTGACATACTGTTAGACCCAAACACCATGTCAGGAACCAGTCTGGTCTGGTAGATTCACTTTTAGACAGGAAATGATAGAATCTTGTTCAGAGCTCTCTCCCATGCAACTCAACCTAGTTTTATGCTGATAATTCTGAAGGTCTGATATTGCTGACTGATAGCACTCTATAAATTCTGAAATATGGCTAATTGTGATAACTGCAAAACCTTGCTTTTAAAAGAGCTCAGACTATGTTCAAATTTTTCTTACAGATACGGCCAGGAGAATTGTCATATGGGGCTTGAGTCTTTGCAATGTGAATCTGATTGAAATGCAAAGATAGGAATGGAATGAAGTCCAGAGGTCATTTGCAGAAGCCTGTGTGTTCCCTGGCTTTTTCATTTTTGAACACCCTCAAAAATATTTGAAAACCTAAGGTGAGTGTGAGGATGGGTGGAGAATTTGTATGTGTGAGAAGAGATGAGATTGGGGGAGAAAATGGGGAAAGAATTTAGAGTAATAGCAGCAGGTTTATTTATTAGATTCTGAGAATGTGACATAATGCTAAGAGTTTTATATGCATTGTATTCTATAATCTTCTCCACAGTCTTAGGAGGTAAGAATTACTATCATTCCCATTTTATAGATGGTAAAATGGAGGCTTAGATAGTTCTTATACTTTGCTTGAGGTTAAAGAACTGTGAAATGACAGAGCCTGAATATAAACTCATACTCTTCTAACTCCTGATTTTGAGTCTTTAACCACATGAACCAATTCAGTTCCTTTTAGGAAGCCACTAGAGGGGGGGGGAGTTCAAAGATGGACCCATGACCTCCTCCAAGAAGCCACTCAAGGCCCTCGCCCCACCCTGGATTACTGCTACAGCAGGGGGAAGAGAGCTGCGTCTCCTTGTGATCTCTTCAGTCACCCTAGGGGCCCCAGCTCTGTTTCTGTGTCCATGTGCTCCTTGACAGAATGATAGGAAGTTCATGAAGGTTAAGGTGTCTTTAGGCATGAGAATATGGAAAACTGGAATGAGTCACCTGCCTTTCAGGCTTTGAGAACTAAAACAAAATGGCAAATAGTTTTTAAAAATTACTGAGTACCTATTTTGTCCATCACTGTAATATATACATACATACATACATACATATGTATATATATATCACACATAGCTATACGTAATATGCAAATCTACCTCCAGAGATACAGATACATGTGTGTATGTATCTATTTACACATCTATTTACACATATATGTATATGTGACCAGTGATGAAGGAATTCATTCCTTTTCCTTAACCTCTCAATTTCAGAGGTTAAGAAATTTGCTTAAGGATATGGACCTAGTGAATTAGCAGTCTTCTGAACTTTGGGCATATCATAGAATCTTCCTAAGCTTCATCTAACCCCTGTGGAAAACAAGGATAATAACACCTGCCAGCAAGAGTTGATAAAATATTACACTAATACTTAGGCTCCTCCTGGGCCTGGCACTAACCAGGGACTCATTAAATGTAAGTTTAAATCAGTCTTTCCCCAGTGCCATCTTCATGTAGCTAGACACGGGGGAAGTTAGAACTATGCTCTGCCCCCATAACTCTGGGTCTTGATAAAGGTGACAGTGTACACCACTGGAGTGGATTATCTTTGATGCCAGCAGAAATCTGAATATAGCATGCCACCTTGAAGACTGAACTGCAATATACATCACCACTTGACACAGCACCTTTGAAGTCCAGCATCGCCAGCGTGCCTCACAAGAATGTGGGCTGTTACCACTAGCATCATCGTGGGAGCGACTGACATGTTCCCAGCAGCAGATATTTCAGCAGGTAGTGAAGAAAATTAGGGGAAGATTTTGATCTTGCTGACTTATGGTGAAAAGCAAAGTATCAAGGGATACGAATGTAGAGACAATCAGGTGATATTTAAGTCGACCATGAAAGCTCCCTTTAATATGAGGAATAAAAAAGCAGTAAAAACAAAGCTATTTTCAATCTGAAGAAGAAAAACTGCTATCCTTTGATTCTTGACATAATATGACAAGGAAACAAAGCACTCAGCAAATCATCCTGTATGGTAATTTCCTTTCTCAATTGAAGTGTGTGTGTGTGTGTGTGTGTGTGTGTGTGTGAGAGACAACCAAGTTGCTGCTGTTTTAAAAAGTGCATTCTCTTTGTTCGTTTAACCAACATTTATCAAATGTCTGACATGTGCCAGTCACTACGATAGACTCATGGGCCTTTGCACTCAGCTGTTCACAAGGAACTGGGGGAGATGGAAAAATTTTCAAGTTGTGAGAAAGTAGAGTGTCAAGATCAAGTATGTTAAGCAAGGGGTCCCTTGAAGACAGACAGGAAGGGGACCCTCTGTAACCCACTACTGTGGGTAGGGAGGGTGTGTCATGAGATCAGAGGTGGCTTTCGGAGGAGGAAACAGTTGATCAGATGATGAAAAAGGCTTCTGCTGTGTTACGGGGGAAAGGCTTTTTTTTTTTTTCTACAGGGCAAAGAGCTTGTGTAAAGTCACAGAGGGATAAGGAAGTTCCGGGAACAGTAAAAACTTCAATTTACCCCCATGGCTGTGTAGGTGGCACAGTTGTGAGAAATGAGGGTCGGTAAGACAGGAATGGTGACGTATGCTGTGCCGAACTGGGTTGTTCTTCAGCTTAAGAGAAAGAGGAAATCTTTGAGTGGATTTGGAGTTGTATTTACACTGTATCTTTAAAGACCTCCAGATTTGTGAATTGAAGAGGAATGACTTTGAAGGCAGGGAGGCTGGTTAGGAGTCTGTTACAATCAGCCGGAGAGAAATCCTAATAGTCTGGGCTGGAAGAGTGGTAAGAATGGAAGGGAGAGAAGAGAAAGCTGGAGGAAGGTGTGTCTTCCTTGAAGCTGAATTCGGAGTACATTTTACTAATGCCTAAAACTATAATTTAAGGAAAAAATAGAGACTTCTGCATTGCTCATATTTAGTGAAAATTATAAATAAGCCTGCCTTTGTTTAATATGTAGGATTTTTGTGATCTTGACAAGATTCTTTAAGTAGGGCGGCACCTGTGGTTCAGTGAGTAGGGTGTCGGCCCCATATACTTAGGGTGGCAAGTTCGAACCCTGCCTCTGCCAAACTGCAACAACAACAAGAAAAAATAGCTGGGCATTGTGGCAGGCACCTATAGTCCCAGCTACTCAGGAGTCAGAGACAAGAGAATAGCCTAAGCCCAGGAGTTGGAGGTTGCTGTGAGCTGTGACGCTATGGCACTCTACTGAGGGCGATAAAGTGAGACTCTGTCTCAAAGAAGAAGGGGAAAGGGGCGAGGGAGGAGGATGGGTGGAGGTAGGGTAATTGGTGGGACCACACCTACGGTGCATCTTACAAGGGTACATGTGAAATTTACTAGCTGTAGACTATAAATGTCTAACACGATAACTAAGAAAATGCTATGAAAACTATGTTAACCAGTTTGATGAAAATATTTCAATTTGTATATAAAACCAGCACATGGTACCCCATAATTTCATTCATGTGCTATGATTTAATAAAAAAGAAAGATTCTTTAAGTAGATTAGAGTTTTATAAAGTAAATCTCATTCGAATATGTCAGAAGAGCTTGCCTTTTAAAATACTCCTGTGCTGACTGATAGCAGGATACAAAATAACCCTCTAACTCAGTTGCTTATTTCACTTAAATTTTTGTGTCTAGGATTATTAGTTCAAAGTATATTTTGTATGCTTTGCCACTACTTGATCAGATGATATATATTGGCAAATATTAAAATAATAAGCATCTCACATTCACTGGAATACTTTTAATTCTGATTGCCTCAGTTTTACATTGTTTTGCCTAATATCAGTGGTTTACTTAATGCCCCAAGTCAGTATGAGTGATCCATTTCCTATTAAAAGGTAATTTTGTGAATATAAGGAAAATATATTGGTGGTAGCCAAATAAATGAATGGACACATAAATGAGAAAATAGGTAGTGCTAAGTAGAAAGAGAGATACAGAATTTCGTAGACTCAGTAAATAAACTTTAAATATTAATATTCTGTGTAAAAAATGGGGGCTCAGAAATTGGCCGCAGAAATTGATAGGGGCCACAAATGAATTAGAATTCAGATCACATGACAAACAATTGACTGGCACTTCCCCACATGACGCTGATAATGGATTGTAAGGACAATCAATAAAATAGGAGGGAACACAGAAACTCAAGGCAAGGGATGGATAGATTTTAGATAGGTGATAAGCAGATAGTAAAATGCCTTTATAGTTCTATAGCAAAACAAGATAACGGTAAAGGAAAAGTGAAATGAAGAAAATGGTAGCTCCATTAATATTCCACAAAACAGCCAGTTTTGAAATTAAAATAAATATATATATATATATATATATATATATATACACACACCACACAGACACATATATATGTAATGGTGCTGCTTAAAATAAATCGTGAGGCACAGAACATATAATTAATCTTCATAATTAACCAAGAATTTAGGTATTATTGCCTCCCTTTTAAAAACTAGAAAATTGAGACTCAGAGAAATTAAATGACACATCCAGAATCATTCCCCTCTTTAAATGTCAAAGAAGCAAGTAAAACCTAAGTCTTCACAATTCCTAGGGCCACAACTCCTAGGGTGCAAATGTTCCCCTCCCCCACAGTGAACCAAGATCCCACAAGCCTCACCATGAGCCCCTTCTGTTTGCTTTTATTGACTTGTTTTTGAACTTCTTGTGGTAAGTGAATGAGTTACTGGAACATTTCCTTCTTTAACACTTTGTAGACAATAAGTAATTTTTTTCTAATAATTCCAAATGCAAGGTTTTGAAGAGCTCAAAGCCATGTGTGGACATTTGCTGAAATCTCTCAGTTACTTAATCACGTCCCTGTGACAGAATGAAAAAAGGAAACATTCTAGGTCAGATCAGTGGTCCATCCTGTCCAGTGTAGGGCAGTAGTGCTGACAGGAAAGGATCAATTGTCACTTGTGCACCACAATGTCAACTTCAAAAGATTTAGCAACTGCCCAGGCAGGTCAAGCTTGTCCTAGTTACAAATTGGAACTCAGCCATTCATCACTTTAGCACAGCCCTTTTAGAATGTATTGGTATAAATTTATGCAGATTCTATTCATTTATGCATCTGTTAACTAAAAAGCATTTATTAAGTACCTTCTGTGTGTACCACAAAATTTCTAAGGTACAGGATTCAGAGATGAACAAGACTTATTATATTTCAGAAGCTCAGGTGGACAATTGTTGATAGATTATGATGAAGAATAGCAGGGAATTCTACAGAATCATGGGATGAGTTTTTCATTTTCCTGGGGTGGTGCTTGAGGTAGCTATGGCCCCTTTATTCCAAACTCCAGGAAAAAAAAAAAAAAAAAAAAAGCAAATATGTTCTAAACACTCCTCTCAGAGCCAAGACCAGCCTGAAGCAAAGTCTCCCTTCTAAGCTCAGTTTGGATGAGCCACACGGTAGTAAAACACCATGACTATGAGAACAAATGATTGTTGTTCCCAGCCTTTTGTTTGGATCTGTTTTCTTTTACATGCATTGTTGCCACAAGGGCTGACTGATACCAATATAGCACATGAAACAGTCTCTACATAATAAATCCAACTATTCTTATTCTCCTGACATCAAGAGTTTATTGAAAGTAGACTGTGTATTTTAGTGAATCTGGGTCTACATTATATTTTAAAATACATTCTACTATTTCATCACCAAAAAGCATCTAACTCCACATTACAGAGAGGGAAACTAAGGCATGAAGATTCAGCCTGGTGCCTAAAATCCACCTAAATATATAAGACATACAGAGTGAAGTGCTGCTGCTAAGAATTGTGGTCTAACATTCAGTGAAGCTTAATATACACATTAGTGTTTTTTCAAGAGAGAAAAAGAAGATATTTGGGAAGATGAAGAGAAATGACTGGACTCCAGTGACTCTATTGGCTGGCAATAGGGCTAAATGTCACGTCCAGAGCGTACATGAAAAGGCCTCACCTTCAGGAGAAACTTGACTACCATTACTGGGGCAGGCAACCTAGTTACTCTGTGATGGAATCTACTCTGAACCCCCGAAAAAGGAGAGATACAATTCTGACAGCTCCCACTACGAGACAAAAAGGGTCTGGTTTCATGTGGGGGCTTTACTTTTTAAAGAACACGTGACCCCATTTCAGGGTGGGCAAGGGACTTAAAGAGAAACTTCTCTAAAGAAGACAGATGCAAAATCTACAAACACATGAAAAAAAGCTCATCATCCTTAATCATCAGAGAAATGCAAATCAAAACTACTTTCAGATATCACCTAATCCCCGTAAGAGTAGCCCACATAACAAAATCCCAAAACCAGAAATGTTGGCGTGGATGTGGAGGAAAGGGCACACTTCTATACTGCTGGTGGGAATGCCCACTAATTTGTGCCTTCTGGAAGGATGTTTGTAGAATACTTAGAGATCTAAAAATAGACCTGCCATTCGATCCTATAATTCCTTTACCAAGTTTATACCCAGAAGACCAAAAGTCGCAATATAAGAAATACATCTGTGCCAGAATGTTTATTGCAGCCCAATTCATAATTGCTAAGTCATGGAAGAAGCCCAAGTGCCCATTGACCCCCGAATGGACTAGCAAATTGTGGTATATGTACACCATGGAATACTATGCAGCCTTAAAGAAAGATGGAGACTTTACCTTTTTCATGTTTACATGGATGGAGCTGGAACATATTCTTCTTAGCAAAGTATCTCAGGAATGGAAGAAAAAGTATACAATGTACTCAGCCCTACTATGGAGCTAAATTATAGCTTTTGCATGAAGGCTATAACCCAAGTATAGCACAAGACTATGGGGAAAGGGCCATGGAAGGGGAAGGGATGGGGGAGGTTTTGGTGGAGGGAGAGTAATGGGTGGGGCCACATCTTTGGTGCATCTT
>CAUYPK010036224.1:0-13777 GCA_963574355.1 Loris lydekkerianus
TTATCAATCATTGTACATCTTCCCTAGGAACGGTCACTCTTTCTTTCCTTCCTTCCTTCCTTCCTTCCTTCCTTCCTTCCTTCCTTCCTTCCGTCCTTCCTTCCTTCCTTCCTTTCTTTCTTTCTTTCTTTCTTTCTTTCTTTCTTTCTTTCTTTCTTACAGGGTCTCAAGCTGTTGCCCTAGGTAAAGTGCTGTGGTGTTATAGCTCACAGCCACCTCCAACTCTTGGACTCAAGAGATCCTCTTGCCTCAGTTTTTCCTTTTTTTTTTTCTTTCTTTCTTTCTTTCTTTTTTTTTTGGGGGGGTTGAGATGGGATCTTGCTTTTTTCTCAGGCTGGTCTCAAACTCGTGAGCTCAAGCAATCCACTCTCCTCAGCCTCACAGAGTTCTAGGATTACAGGCGTGAGCCACTGTGCCTAGCCCAGGTTACTTTTCATTATATTGAATACAATGAAATTACTTAATAATACTTCTTTATAAAATATCAGAAAATATACTAAAATTTGTTAGAATATCAATCAATTTGGAGATAGAAATACGAAGGATAACTGAATTCTATTTTTGCTAACACTATGGCCTGTGACCTCCTAAATTATCCTGATTCATAGCCATCTAATGGGTGGCTGTGATTGATACATGGCTCTAGGCACCTAGAAGAATCCATGTGTTAATTTTATCCCATCATTTTTTTAATAATCACTTTTCACTGGTGACTCTGCATCTGCTGCCTCTCCTTTCCTGAATCCCCACTCTGTCCTTTCTTGGTCTGCTCTGTGCCCAGGATGACCCCTGTGAATTCTTTTGTCTCTGTTCTCTAGCTTCTGGCTGTGTTTGGCCTATGGGGGATTCTGAAATGATGTCAGAAGGCAGGAGAGAAAGAAGACTGTTCCTTCCTTCCACCCTCCCCATAGTGATTTGGCTGAACTCCCTGTTGTACTGACCTGCGGAGGCACCAGCTAACATGGACTCCTTTCATTGATGGAGCCTTTCAGATTTGGAGTGGTGAAGGCATCCTGAAGTTGCTATTCCCTAGAGTTTTTAATCTTTTGTGGTTCTCTTTCATTCTTTCCTTAATCTCTTTTTAATTAGTCCTTCTGAAAAAGCCCTGTATTTCTAACCAGGCCCTTGCTTGATGCGCATCTATTGAACCCTTTCTGTCCACCAGGCACTTACTAAGCAAAGGGGATAGGGTAGCATCTAAGACAGCTCTTGCCTTAGTATGTTTATAAATGAATTGGAGCCACAACCATGTAAGGTGAAGCCACAAGGCGCTGTCATACTGACCACATCTGGAAAGGGAGCTCAATGGGAAGGGAAGGAAAGGGAAAGGAAGGGAAGAAGAGAATAATGCCTTCCATAAAAGAGGGAGAGGCCGGGCAGTGATTTAGGGGCTGTTTTATGTATGGTGCATCAGCAAGGACAAAGGAGCTTTTCAAAGAGCAGAAAACGTTTTATTTGAAGAGGCTGCTCCTGGAAGAGCAAGCCTGAGGCTCAAACTAGGGGATAAAATGAGAATATATGTATCATCTCTGGATATCACTGAGCCTTTGGCTTCTACAATAATGTAAGCAGCTGAAGCAAAATAAGTAATGTCCTTGCCATGCATCATAAATAACTAATATAGAGGTTATATATACTCCTTTGAAATATTCTAGGATTGGACTATTTACAAATATTATATATCATGAAAATAACCACAGTCTGTACTTTTAAAACTGTTTTTCTTGAACTTAGGGAGCACATAACCCCACTAAAACTACAGCAAGAAACATGAACAGAATTTTTTCTCATGAAGACAAATGGCCAAAAAACTCATGAAAAATGCTCATCATCTCTAATTATTAGAGAAATACAAGTTAAAACCACTCTGAGACACCACTGAATTCCAGTGTATGTGCTCCATATCACAAGCTCCCAAAGCAACAGATTCTGATATGGAAGCAGAGAGAAGGGAACACTCCTGCCCTGTTGGTGGGAATGCAAACCAGCACAGCCTTTATGGAAAGAAGTATGTAAAGACCTCAATGAAATAAAAGTAGGCCTTCCATTTGATCCTGCAACCCCTTTACTAGGTATTTGCCCCAAAGGAAAAAAAAAATCATTTTACTATAAGGACATAAGCACTTGAGTGTTAATAGCAGCCCAAATTATAATTGCAAAGATGTGGGAACAACCCAAGAGTCCTTCAAACAACCCAAGGATTAACAAACTGTGGTATATGTCTACCATGGAATATTAATCATCCATTAAATGATGGAGATTTTGTATCCTTTATTACAACTTGGGTGGATTTGGAGAACATGCTCCTGACTAAAGTATCATAAGAGCAGAAATACAAGCATCATATATACTCAACAATAATTTGAAACTTGTAATTTAACAACAAATGTGCTCATATGACAGAAAAACTCAAATCCAAGAAGGCAGGAGCGGGTGAGGGAGGTCAGCGGGTTCCTACCTAGCAGGAATAATGTGCCGGTCCAGCCCACTTCCTGGAGGAAGGACACAACTACAACTTAGACTTTATGTCCCATATGCAAATAATGTAACTTAATTGTACGTCCCCTCATATTAATCAGAAATATAAAATAAATTTATTTTATAATTATGGCCCATATATAAATTGAAATAATATTAATATCCTATAATTACTGAGCATGGACATGCGTATAAAATATTGAAGAAAAAAGAGATGCTGAAATAAAAAGATAGTTTATGATTCACAAAACAAACTATATTTCTAATCTGAGTTTTAGTTGATTTAAGCATTTAGTGACAACAACATGAGTAAATGAAAGTTATAGAGAAATCAAAATATATGATATTGTAAAGAATAGTAGGTGATCAGACATGTTTGTTTTAAGAAAAACTCAACACATTCAATATATTAGCCTCTCCCTTCAAGTGATGGAGTACTATGTAGGCATCAAAAGCTACGGATAAGCTAACATGGCTTTGGGGTCAATGCAAAATAGCAGTTTTTTCTCTTTAGGAAAGTTAACCTAAGGGAATTTAACAAAGTGGCCAAGCTACCTCTTGAAATTCAAGTTATTGTGAAACAACACCTTATCAATTTTAGGACAAATAAAAACAAATCAGCAATGAGGCTTAACCAAAATTAAAAGCAGACTAAAATTAGAAGGCTATATTCAAGACAGTTTATTACTTCCAAACGCAAACATAAGCTCTCAAGAAATGGGCTTCAAACATTTAATAGATTTAAAAAATGCCACTCCTATAAATAAAAATAAGGAATAGTTTGAAACTTTCCAAATGAAGCTGACCACTTCTTGTTTAAAATTTTTTTATTATTTTCTGGTCTTCAGAATCCTTCATATCTAAGTCAATAAAAAAGAAAGCAGAGGAAAATGATCTATTCTTTACTAACAGGATTTTGACTTGTGATATTCAAACAGTGATCAAGTCATCAAGCTGAGGGGAATTTTCCAATTCTATGGAACTTAACTTCCCATTTTGGGGCATCCATGTTTGTGCTCTGACTGATGTATGAAAAACTATTTTGGTGGTGTTTTTTTCAAAAAAAAAAACCCATTATTTTAGGTACAACCAACAAATAATAAACTGGGTAACAATAAATAGCAGTTTCTCAAATAAAGTTGTTTTGTTACAATGTTGATGAGAAAAAAACGTTGGTTTTCCTTGATGTCATTTTGCTTAAAGTCACAGTTGTCAAGAACCAATCTGTGACATTCAGTGAGAACATAAACCATATGTGGTTTGGTAAGTTTTGACATATGTACACAAGTCTTCACCTGGGGCCTGTTTTCACTGTTCTTAGCTTAAACCTCCCAGTGGAATAACTAGATCATCTGGTCGGTGTTTAACTTTATAAGAAGCTGTCAAACTGTTTACCATTCATTCTTGCTGGCAGAACATGACATTCTAATTCTTTCGCATCCTTTATAATTTTAGTCACTTTTGTAAGTGTATAGTAACATCTCACACTGGTTTGAATTTGCATTTTCCCGATGACTAATGATGTGAAGCATTTTTCATGTACTCACTTGCCATTCATATATCTTCTATGGCAAAGTGTCTGTTCAGATCTTTTCAGATTTTTAAAAATTGAACTGTCATTACTGAATTTTGAGAGTCCTTTGTCTATTTTGAGTTCAAGTCTCTGGAAAAATATATACTTTGAAATTACATGATTTCCATCTGTGACTTGATGTTTCATTCTCTTAACAGTGTATGTTGAAGAGCAAATATCTTACATTTAAATAAAGACCAATTTTCCAGTTTATTCTTTTTATGGGTCATACTTTTGGTGTCATATCTAAATGATATTTTACTAACACATGATTACAGATATTTATCTTATGCATTTTTCTAGAAATTTCATAGTTTTAGGTTTTACATGTAGGTCTATATTTTGTGTTAATTACTGTATGTAATATAAGGGAGGGGTTCATATTTATTTTTTATATGTATATCTCATTGTTGTAGCAGCATTTGGTCAAAATACTATTCACTTTGTACCTTTGTACCTTTACAAATAATCAGCTGGGCATATCAATGTAGGTCTATTTCTGAAATCATCTATGTATACATTTTTATGTACATATCTTTATGTCAATAGTACAAACTTCATTTAGTTAGCTTTGTATGTTTTAAAATAAATTAATGTTAGTCTCTCGCTTTTTCATTATTTTATATTGATTTGAGTGTTCTAGGTCAGTTTTCTTTCCTTACTTCACTTGCACTCTCCCGTATTCCTAAATTTTCAGGCTTCAGTGATTAAATATGATCTTATTTGTAGAATTTCATAGATGACCTTTTCCATGTTCAGAAGTTCCCTTCTGTTCCAGGTTTGGTGAGAGTTTTTATCAGAATTGATCTGTCAAATGCTTCTGCACCCATTCTGTAATCCTAGGACAAACTCCATTTGGCTATACAAAATTATCCTTTTGGTATATTATTGGATTTAGCTAAAATTTGGTTTAGAATTTTCGCATCTAGTGTTGTAGGTAAAAATAAATTGAGCTTACATTATTTTAGTTGAATAAATTATCTTACATAATATGTGTGAGGGGAAAAAAATGAACTTTTTTCCTTTGCTCTTCTACCAACTTCAATCAACATGTAAGAATTTCTTCCTGCCAACAGCAAACCATCAGTCTTGCTGTGGACAATCCTAGTTAAGTGTTCTCTAATCCTTTCTGTTCTGATACTAGCTACCTCGCATATTACCTACCAAACAGCCTCGCATCTCATAGTTTGAGGGCTCAGTTCAATGTAGTCCAGGGGAGGCAAAGTAGCCAAGGAGTAAATGCTCTTGTGCATAGTTGGTGGGTGGTCTTTGCCGTTGTCTGCCCGCGGCAGCCTTTTCTCTCTCCGATGCATCCTGCCCTTAAGAGATATGACTCCATGACCCTTAAAGATTCTTCTACTCAAAATCCAGAATTCCTGCGTGCATCCGCCTGGGCTCTACCAGGACTCAGGGTCTGGCGGCCCACAAAGTATGTTTTCCAACATGTATTAATAGTTATTTCCTAGTCTTCATCTTGTTATATTTTTTCCCAACCAAATTTTACTGTGGTTAGAGATTCTACTTTGTAGGATTCCAAATCTTGGCAACATACTGAAAACTGACTAATAGGAGAGTTGGCTGATATGTTCCTATTTGGTAATTGCAATTTCTATGCTTTTGTGATGTTCTGTGTATACTTAAGAATAATGAATATTGTGTAATATTTGTAAATGCTCATTAGGCCATGTCAGTCTGCCTACTTAAAAATATATTCTGTAGATTTTCACTGAGTGGTGTGCCCAGTATAAAAGTAGATTTCTATATTGCTCCTTGAGGTTCTATTAATTATTATTAATATTTAAAACATTGCTATTATTAAAGGCAAAAATAAATTACATTTCCTGATAATTTTTTCTAATTAATATTTGTTTATCTGCATCTGTAAGAATGTACTGCCTAAAAAATTATGATGTATGTTTTTGATACAGCTTTCATTTTTATTTCTATAGCTTTCATTTTTATTTTTTTATTTATATGTGTATTGCCTGTCTTGTTTCTATGTTTATGTCTTTCAACTTATTGTTTTCCTCTGTTTATATTCCTCTTGTGAAAAGTATATAGTTTTTAAAAATCTAATCAATAGGTTTTTATCTTTGTGTAACATTTGTAATGTTCCTTCATTTACTACCACATATGTGTATGAATTCCGTGATATGCTTTGTTTTCTATTTGCTTACTTGTTCTCTATTTCTATTTCTGTCATTTTTGATCTTCCTTCAAACTGACTTATAAGTTGAATTTTTTAGAAGTTTAAGAATAATTTTAGATTTTTGGAAAAGTTACAAACATTATATATAGAATTCCCATATACCCCACAACCAGATCTCCCTGCTACTAACATCTTACATTAGTATGTCCACGTATCTCCATTAATGAACCAATATTGACACATTATTAATAACAAAATTCAGAGTTTATTCCTGTTTCCTTAGTTGCTGCCTCATGTCCTGTTCCTGTTCTGGGATCCCACCAGGGACACTGCACTGCACGTACTCACGTTGGTGACAACTTTTCAGACTCCTCTTGTTAGACACTGAGCATGTATAGCTGTGCTGGTTGGGTCTCTGCAGAGTGACTCTGAGTGTGGGTTTGTCTGATGCTCCCCTTGGGATAACCCTGAGGTTACAGGCTTTACAGAAGGCATGCAGCAGTTAATTGCTGATCTCATCACAGCATAGCAAGGCCACACGTGACCAATATGACATCGCTTTTGCTCTTGACCTTAAACACCTGGAGTGTGTTTGTCAGGTTTCTCCCACTAAAGTGGCTCATTTCCTACATCTTCCCAAACTGGACCACTTGGGAGCAAGCTGCCATGCACACTTCATACTTAAGGAGTGGGGAGCTATACCCTATCTTCTTGAGCGGGCAGGAGAGTGAGACTGTGTTTTATTTCTTTTTTTGGTTTTATAATGGTTTGGAAGGCAGACACCATTTTTCTATTATTGCAGCAGTTACAGTAAAAGTTATATCATTCATTATTTATAAAAATCAGATGATAATTAATACCTTAATTATCACATCAAACTATAAAATGACTTGCAATATTTGATAAATCTTTGCTACTCCTGGTACACTTTATTGAAGGGCATTTTAAGTCTACTTAATATTTTATTTTATTTTATTTTAAACTTTATTCAAATTAATATGAGTGTACAATATTTACATTACATTGTTCTCCCTTCCAGGGTAAAGTTCCATTTGTAGAAGAGCCTCTCACCCAGGAGGAGTGTTATACATCCTCACAATGTGCACAGTAGGTGAGATCCCGCCTCCTGCCCTCCCTCCTTCTGCCTCCCTGCTCCCGCTTCCCTCTGCCCCCAACTGGACTATAATGGTGTTTTATTGTTCTTATGAGCAGGTAATTGTTTATATATTGAGTTCATATTAGTATGGAGTACATTTCATATTTATCTTTCCATTCTTGTGATACTTTACTAAGAAGTATACAGTTCAACTCCATCCAGGCAAATGTAAAAGATGTAAAGTCTCCATCTGTTTAATGGCTGCATAATATTCCATGGTGTACATATACCACAGTTAGTTGATCCATTCATGGGTTGCTGGGCACTTAGGTTGGTTCCACAGCATGGCAATTATGAATTGAGCTGCAATATGTACCTGTACCTTCTAATTTACCAAATTCCTTCTTGTAAGATCATTTTTCTTCTTCCTGAAGGAAATGTAACAATATCTTAAGCATGGTTGCATGTAGCAAAAACTCTTCATTTTGTTTGCCTAAAAATGTTTTTTATTTCCTAACATTTTAAAAGTATTTTTTGGCTGAGCACCAAATTCCAGGTCACCACTTCCTCCTCTCAGCACCCTGAAGGCATCACCATCATCCCCTGCCTGCCTTTGTTGAGGACCTCAGCTTTCCTAACCAGCTTTTTCCTTTTTGATAGGTTCTTCTTTTTTTTTTCTTGTTCCTGGCTGCTTATTCTAAGCTTTTTCTCTTTGCTTTCTTTGTCTTTTTCTTTTTTTTTTGTTTTTTAATTTCAGCATTTCCAACATATATCTATGTATGAATTTCTTTTATGCTCCAATGGTTTTCTTGGGCTTCTTAATTTATGAAGTAATGCCTCTTATCAGTGCTTGGATACTTGCGGTCATTATCACTTCAGAAAAAAATCACCTCTGCCTCTTTGGGCCCTTTGGGATTCTAATTAGATATAGGTTAGAATGGTCCATTTATTCCTTCTCTGTGAGTATGTTGTCCTCATTTTTTTCTATCTTCCAGATTCCTGTCTCTGTTTTTTTGATTCACAATCAGTTTTACTACCTTTCTGTCCAGCTGTATTTATTGGGTATTTTGTGTGTTCTTAATTTCATTCTTAGTGTTTTGGGTTCCAGAATTTCTGCTTGGTTATTTTCCAAATCTGCAATGTCACTTTGTTCTGGTTTCTACTTCCCCTATTAAAGTTTGGCTTATATTCCTTGGTACATAATAAGTTGACTTGTTTCATAATCAGAATCTTTTCCCTTTTCTTGATTTCTTTCTTATTTCAGAATATTACAGGGACACACACATTTTGGTTACATAATTTGTTTCTGTAATATCTAAATCTGTGCAGTCGGTTTCTGGTGTCTGTCTTCCTCGCCTCATGACCTTCCCATGGGTTCACACTCACATCTTTCTTGCCTTCTTGTTTGACACTTTGCCTTTTGTCCTTTTCTAGATATTGGTCATAGAGACGTTTATAGAAATAATTGGCACCTAGGCTCATGTTTTTTGTCTTCCTATAAAGATTTTTTAAATTTTTTGTTTCCGCTAGGAGTATGGGGAAAACATATTTTGATTGACAATTTCTCAATTTTATAAGGCAGGTTGTGGGGAAATTGGTTGACTTAATTTGCCCAGTTTTTCTTAAAGCAAGACACAAACTTTCTAATGCTCCTTGGAAGGGAGCGAGGCTTTATCCAGTAGACCAGACTGGACTTCCCTTCCTGGAGCACCAACACGTAGCCACAATCAAACTCAGCTTTGCAAGTGTTTCTTAGTGATTAGCAAGAGTTCTTAGGGCAAATGTGGCTTGTCTCTCTGGGTCCTGCAGCACGACCCACACATAGCTGAGGTTGTATTCTCATCAGAGAATGTGCTCTGAGTTACTTATTTTTCCACTTCTGCAACATGCAGAATGACTAAAAGTTTCAAGGCATCCCCAGACCCACCTCACATTTATAGGTATTCTAAAAGTTCTAATAGTAAAATGATAGGTAACATGGATCCCACAACTCTGATCCCAGCACCTCCATAGGTACACTCTGCAAACTGTTCCATTAAGTCATAGAAGGGTATTAAAAAATGTGTGTGGATATAGAACATCTTTGTTTATTGTTTTCTTTAAATTTTAGTAAATAAGCTTGTCTGTGAAAAGGAGAATCCTAGAATGTCAAATGGACAAAAAGTTATTCTCAAAAAATGTGTAATGCTGAATGGTCCTGAGAATATTCAAATTGTATATCTCATCTTGATTGAGTTTGGTTGTTTTTTGGTTTTGAGGAACTGTTCATTTTTTTCAACGTTATCAGGTTTATGAGAATTACTTTTTTCCCCATAGTATTCCCTTGTTATTGTTTTAAATGCTGCAGGAGTTTCAGTGATATCTCCAATTTTGTTTCTGTTGACATTTATTACTTGTCTTTTTATATTGTTATTACATATAATTAATTTAAATTATACTTTCCAATGAACCTAGCTTTTACTTTATTTATTTTCTCTATTATTTTCCCATCTTCACTTTATTGACTTCTGATCTTCTTATTGTTTCCTTGCCTCTTTCCTTATTTCCTTTTGGTCTTTATTTTTTTCAAGATTCTTAAACTTGGAACTTAGATTATTGATTTAAGATCTATTTTTCATTTCTAATTTTAAAAATTTAGTGCTATAAATTTTCTTCTTACAGCTGCTTTATCTACATCCTACATATGTCGTTTTATAGTTTTCAGTCAATTGTAGTTTTCAAAGTTCTCTGTGAAACTTTCTCTTCTCATATAAAATCATACTTCGTTTTATATGGAATCAGAAAAAACCTCGAATAGCCAAAACATTACTTTTTCTTTTTAATTTCAAAAATTAAGGGGGTATAAATGTTTCAGTTTATATAAATCACTTTTGTAATGCTTGAGTCCTGCCTAGAGTGTATCACCCCCAATAATGTTCATTGTACCCATTAGGTAGGTTTTTGTCCTGCCTTCCCACATGCGGTTTGGCTTCACGAGTTTTACTTTCCTCTGTGTACAGTTGTGGTCACTGGTCAGTTCCAATTTAATAGTAAATACGTATGGCATTTGTTTTTCCATTCATGATATTGATACTTCACTTAATCTTGAAGAATAGGTTTGCTGCATATCAAATTCTTTAGGAGGCTGGGATGTTAAACAATTGCTGAACCAGCTGCTCACAACGAGCAAGGTTTGAGTTGGGCAATTAAATATACTGATACTCCCTTTCAGTTAGGGTTTCCAGGGAACTGCTAGACAGGCTGTTTAATCACCATTGTCTGAGGAAGGGATTTTCACAGTCTGAAAACCTGTTCTGCTCCCTTCTGAGGCTGTATGACTATAGGTTTTCATGGCTACACTGACTGTGAGGACTGTGAGATTATTAACTTACAGGACAAACACAGAAAAAACTGAGGGTAGAGAGAACAGAGAGCATATTAACATGCTACGAAGTTTGCTGTTTTTACTGAGATTTGACCATTTCTTGTCTTGTCTTTTTTTTTTTTTTTTTTTTTTTTTTTTTTTTGCAGTTTTGGCCAGAGCTGGACTTGAACCCTCCACACCTGGACTGGCACCCTACTCCTTGAGCCACAGGCACCGCCCCAACCATTTCTCTTAAATAAGCATTTTTTGAATTTATGTGTGGCTTATTAGCTAAATTCCAAAGTACTGTGAACATTAATTTTTGTTCCTTTGCCATTGCTCTTACTGTTTTTATGAATGTATTGCTGGAGATCCTTATTCCATTCCATTACTTGTGTATGTGAAGCTAATGTGTATTTGTTAAGATTTCTTGTTTGACATCAACAGAAATTCACCCTGGCTTAAAAAATAAGGCAAATTTTTAAGAAGGCTTTGGAGGATTTTAGCAAGTGAAAAGGATAACGAATAGGGCCAAGTGCTGTGGCTCAGGCAGTAATCTTAGCACACTGGGAGGCCAAGGAATGCAGATCACCTGTGCTCACACATCTGAGACCAGCCTGTGCTAGAGCGAGACCCCCATCTCTAAAAACAGCTAGGTATTGTGGTGGGCATCTGTTGTCCTAGCTACTTGGGAGGCTAAGGCAAGAGAATCGCTTGAGCCCAAGATTTTGAAGTTGCTATGAGCTATGATACCACCACACTCTAGCAGGGGGCAACAAAGGGAGAATCTGTCTAAAAAAAAAAAAAAAAAAAAAAAAGGAAAGGATAGCTGAAGGACCATTTATGAAAAGACATGAAAAGACACAAATACTGATGGTTATACATTATATCCACAAAAGAAGTTTAGGATAAACACTAGTAAGGAAGGAACTAGACTAGGGGAATTTGTATGTAAGCTACATTTTCATTGCATTTTCAAAATATTGAAGGAAAAAATTATGCATCACCTAAATAAATGAAAAGTAAAGTTGATGAAAATCTGAGAGGGTCTTAACTCCATGCCATCCCTCTGAGGAACATCTGTGTTTTCATGCAACAGGGTCTAATTGACAATTTTAGCAACATTCTGTGTCTGGATGTACTAGATCCAACAACTGTGATCTTTTTTATTCTCAACATACCATTCAAAGTCTTAAAATAAAACATCCAATTGATCCACCATGGAAATAAGTCAGAACACTAGGAAATATTAATTTAAGCTTCTGATACCAAAGAAAACAGAATGAGTGCTAGTTGAAGAATGATGTATATGTATCCACTATGCTATAAAGACAAATGTGGATTTGTAAGGATTCCAAATTCTAGATAAACACAATATCTACATTCAGAAGTTTTCACAATTGTCAAAGTTTACTTTTGCTCTTCTATTCATAATCCACACAGAAGCTAAATCAATCTATAAATTGCAAATCTAATCACACTGCTCACCCATTTAAAAATTTCATAACTTCTAATTTATTTATCTTTTTTAGGAGAAAGCTAAATGTGATCGAATCTCTCTCCTCTTTATCAGCCTTTCCTTGTAAAACTCTCTTCCCTCCCACTGATGAGGCTCTGTGATTAATTTCATATTGTGCTTATCTGGTTCTCACATCAAGGTTTCACACCTGCTCTTTTCTCTTTTTAGAATGTCCATCCACACTCTCCTTTTGGAGTCATTTCTTTCTCTTCTTAGTTTTACTATAAGCTTAGATATTACTTCATGGATGGAATATTTGATGAATCATACGTATTTCTTTTCTCTTAGAAGCCCATAATTTTCCTTCATATATTACACCTGTAATTTCATGGCAAGACATCCACTCTGTTCTGTTTATCCCTGTAATTGTAGCATTTCTGTGACATGAAGGGCACATAGGGACCAAATATTAGTTAAATGATTAAATAAATGGATCTACTTGGTTTCTATCCAGACCTAGACAAGGGGCCTTTTCTCAGAATGTTCCATATCTATGGCATTAGATATTTTAATATATTGATAAAGTTTTATTTAACATGATACTAATCGAGATAATATTAACTAAAAAGAATAATTTCTTATTTTCATCTAATATTTTATGATTACTTAGAATAAAAATAACATTGAAAGAATTGCATTTTACATTACAAAGAAATTATTTTCCTTGAAAGAGCCATCACTTCTGTATACTGTGCTTCCAAGGATGGTGTAATTTTCTAATGGTGATTCCTGTTTTTGTTAATACCAAAGCAAATTTGCAATACAAAAAGAATAGCCTTATTAATTCATTTTTCATATTAAATTTCAGTATAAAACTAGACACCCTTCCAACTCAGGTGGAGGGTAGGCATCCACCATGATTATGCTACTCTTTACAATTTACTCCTGGATTCTTCATATGCAGAGACTCACAAGTAAGTAGAAATTATTAAGCATTTGAGGACAGAGAAAATAGTTTGAAAAGAGAATGCCAACAATGAAGCAATAAGCAATTACCTCCACAGAAAATAGATAAATTCAAAAATTGAAGAAAAATTTTAAAGTATATTTTTAAATAAGACCAAAAAATTTTAAACAAATCATATCTTGAAATCTAGACAGTCATTCATGTTTTTTACAACCCCAAGGATACAAAGAACATTAAAAAATCTTTCAAAATAAAGACAATGTATTTAATCTAGACTATCAGACTTCTTATTAGAAATGCTGGATCTGCAGAATAATTCTGATGAGAAATTTTGATGAGAAACATTTCTAAGGATTTCTAAGTCCAGTCAAATATTCAATAGGCACATGATATTAGGAACACATGTGAAAAGAGTCTGCCTACATGAATAAAAGAAACATTAGTAGCTGAATCTGGTCCACAAACAAGAGACTATCAATTATTGACATTCATAGATTCTTCTTTAAGCAGTAACTTTTAATAACATTAGTTTACCTTTTCTTCATTGTATTTAGTTCTATAGTGAATCCCTACTATGAAGGAGAAGTGCTACTTTTATGCCAACAGATCTGAGATCGTGCAAAACAAGATCAAAACACTCCAAGAAGATCTAGAAAAGAGAAGAAAAGAAATTCTAGAAAATCCCCTGTGGACGGGCCTACATTGTTTTTCA
>CAUYPK010036230.1:0-23271 GCA_963574355.1 Loris lydekkerianus
AAGGCCCGGCCTGAAACTGCCCCTACCTAGATACAGCCAATGTGGTACCATGCCACTGGCCCGACCCTGTCACTCACCTCTTCCCCCGCCTTCTTTCCCTGCCCCTTCTCCACAATAAAAAAATAAATAAATTCAAAAAAAAAAAAAAAAAAAAAACAACTTCACCTGCACTTGAATGTTTATCACAGCACAGTCCATAATTAAAAAGATATGGATCAACTTAAGTGCTCATAAGTTCACAAGTGAATAAGAAACTGGTATATACAGAGTGTGCCAATATGTATATACATATATATATATTATGAAAGAAAAAAAAACATATTAAGATTATAATGCTCAAAAATACCAATAACGAAAGATGAATACAAGTCACCTCTTGTCATTGCAGAAATTAAACAGGACTTGAATATGACAAATTTATCTTTCTTAAAATGTATATACATTTTGGCACCCTCTGTACATACCAGGAAGTATACCATTCAGCCAAAGAAAGGAATAAGCCTTTTGTAGCGAGTTGGATAAAACTGGAGAGGCTTCTCCTAAATGAAATATCTCAGGAATGGAAAAACAAACACCACACGTACTCTCTAATAACTGAGAAGTAAACAGTGGAACACACACAGGCACAAAGACAAGGAAAGGTCGTTGGAAACCAAGAAGGAGGAAGGCTGGGGAAGATGAGGAGCACAAACTTCTCTTTCAGGTACAATGAACTCTTTTCTGCTAAAATTCCAACATAAGCATCATTCAAGGTATCCATGTAATGAAAACGTGTGTACCCCTTAATATTTGAAAATTAAAAATAGAAAAAAATACAAATATTAACCTTGAAAAGGAATGAAATTTCAAAGCATGATAGAGCATCATTGAACCTTAAAGACCTTGTGCTAAGTAAAATAAGCCAGCTACAAAAGACCAAATATTGCTGGGCGGCACCTGTGGCTCAAAGGAGTAGGGCGCCGGCCCCATATTCCGGAGGTGGTGGGTTCAAAACCCAGCCCCAGTCAAAAACTGCATAAAACAAACAAACAAGCAAAAAAAAAAAAACAAACAAACAAATATTGCATGAGAATACTTAACCGAAGTAGTTGGCATAGTCAAATTCACACAGACTGAAAGTAGAAGAGGGTTTGGTATGGTCACTGAGAAGGAAAGAATAGGGAGTTATTGTTTAATGAGTGCAGAGTTTCAGTTTAAAATGATTTAAATGAGTGTGGAGTTTCAGTTTAAAAGAGTTCTGAAGGATGATGGTGATGGTTGCATGACGTGAATATACTTAATGCTCCTGATTTGTACACTTAAAAACCATTAAAATGGCTTTTTGACACATTTTACCACATTATATATATGTATGTGTGTGTGTGTGTATAAAAACACAGTCACAAATAAAACAAATACAAATTTAAAAAAAAATAATAAAGTGCAGACCCCAATTACAACATCCCCAGTGAAGGTATCTTCATGCTAATGTTAGAAATACTATTTTAGGAGGAAGGTGAGTTAAAACTTCAGTAAAACGTGTAGATATGTGGACATCAGTTTGATAATAACACTTCACAGAATTTCTGTTAGCATTGAATGATATGCTGTCTGCAAAACACAACTGCCCCATACAAATTCAATAAATGTTAGGGCTTTCTAAAATGTTCTCCAGACAGTAAAAGCTGGTGTTGTGTTACAAGACCCAATGTTGATGAGGTGAAGAGACCCAGTGAGCAGGTATTTCATAAATACAGTCAGGGATGTGGGGAACATAAAAATGACATTTCAAGAATTCATTCAGAAGCTTAGATGGAATGTTATCCATCTCACTTTTTCCTGAATCTTCCCTTCAACTTATTCTGTGTTTTTTCCTTAGGTATCTTAGTAATATTTTGGGACTTTATACTTGATTAAATATAGATTATTATTTTCTCAATTTAAAAGCACATGCATAATGCATAATTTGAAAGATCATTTTTGTAGCTCAGATGGAATGTTATTAATGGTGCTATCTGAAGTTCATACTGAGTGAAAATTGAAATGTAAAAATAAAATCCTAATCACCCCCAAACTGACTGAACAGATACATCTTGGCCAAGGAGACTCCAGGAAAACCTTAATGCTGACTTGCCAGCCATAAGAAAGGGAGGATGGACATGTCCCCTCCTTCCCCTTCCCTTTTGGAGTTCAAACTAACTGTAAATAGGACCTAAGGCCGCTCAAGGCAAAGTGTAAGTCATGCCTTAGAGATGATGCTAAACTCTCTTCAAACGGGTTTTTTATGAAGCCAGTAGAGTGTGGCTGACTTTCTAACCTGACTTTGGTAAAACATCACATGACAAATAGCAGACCCCTTATCTTAACTCAAGACTCCACATTTTTAGACAAAGCTCTACTTCATTAACCAAACACAAATCAAAGAATCTCTGAAATCACCTATAACCTGTAAATTCTCACATTGAGATGTTCCAACTTTTTGGAACATCAAACCATTGTATATGTTCCATGTACTGATTTATTATTTTACCTCTACCTACTATTTTCATGAAATGCAAGAGTATATGTCAGATCTAGTAGTATAGAGTATAAATGTCTTAACACAATAAGTAAACAAGATGAGGCATATATTAACCAATGTGATGTAAGCATTCCTAATTCTATATGAAATCAGTACATTGTACCCCATAAATGCATTAATGTATACAGGATCTATGTGTTTATGATTTAATAAAAAAAAATAGATAACCCAATTATAGCCCAAGAAAAAGGGAAAAGGGGAGGGGGAGAGGGGGGAAGAAGGAGGATGGGCGGAGGGAGAGTAATGGTAGGACCACACAGGGTGCATTTTACAAGGGTTTATGTGAAATATAATAGGTGTAGAATATAAACTAAGAAAATGCCATGAAGGCTCTGTTAACCAGTTTGAGGAAAATATTTCAAATTGTATATAAAACCAGCACATTGTACCCCATGATGGCATTAATGTACACAGCTATGATTTAATAAAAAAAAAAAAAAGAAAAAGAAAAAGAAATGTTTAAAATAAAACTGCAACTCAGCTGCCTCAACACATTTTCTTAGGACCTCTTGAGACAACAATCCTTAGACAATGATCACTCATATTGGATCAACACAAACCTCTTTAAATAATTTTATGGAGATTCTTTTCATTAGTAGAATCATATAAATACCATAACACAATATGTTACACAACGAAAATAGGGATTATGTCATGACTGCTTGTACAATTTAAAAAACATCATGTATACTATGTGCAAAAACTCCTCAAAAGAAATCACTTTTGCCTATAAAAGTTGTTTTACTTTCTCCTTTAAGAAAATGGGTAAAAGTCAGAAATGCAATAATACTGAGCTTCATGCAAAATAGGTGTTTTTTAAGTTTATGGATGCATTCTCTGCAAAATAAACACTATACCCCTGTAATTGAAAACCCATCTTTATCAGAATCCAATTTTTGCCATAACTATGCCCAACTTCACTAAAAGCCATCAAGGAATTATCATTTCTGTGTCTAAAATAAATAAATTCAATATTTCATTTGATTTACAGTATGTATTTTTATTGAAGAACTCATGTTCTAGGCAATATTTCATCCTTAATTTACTCTACCATAAAATGAGGATAACAACAAACTATTGGGACACCCCCAGAACTACATATTATGTATGGGGACAAATTCTTGCCCTTAAAATATGTATATATGTGTGTGGGGTGGGTGTTAAAGAGATATTTCATTATTTCCTGTACCCTTTCATGCAATTTTAGATCAGAATTTCAAAAATTAAAGAATCTGTTTTAGAGGTATTTATTGCAGGACTCCAGACACTAAATGCGATTGTACGCAAAATTCTGAGTACTTGCATTTTCTCAGAAGCACTTCCATAGTTTCACTTAAATTTTAAGAAGTTGTGGTGACTCACAAAAGTTAAGAATGAGTGATATAGATCAGATCAGGTAGAGATGTTTTAATTGTTTTTCTGCCATGATTCACAGTAATATCCAGATATTGAATGTATACACACGTGCACACACATGCACAAAACAGGAGTTACAGGAAACAATTTTATCGTGTTGCAGTACACGCTGAATTTTACTCTAAATGTTAATAAGGAGGATAACTTCATCCTGCACAGTTTTGCATCTTGACACCTGCAATTTCCAGGACTCTATCAAAATTAGGAAAAGTCTACTAAGCAGTATAGAAATCTCATGGATATCATGGCACTCCTGATGCCACATTTTTGCAAATTGCACTGTCAATCATAATATGCTTCTTGGGCAAGAAAGCCATATGTGACATTGGCTTTGTCACTGTATAGATGCCAGTAACTTATTATGTATGAGCCTCCAAACTCAAGTGCAGGCTGAATTACAGCAGAGGAAGGATTTAATTAGGTCAAATGTAGTATATCTTATTAAATCCCATTCTCTGTCTTTATATTTTAACATATTCTGGGGTGAAGATGACCTCCCTTCTTCATGGTCTGGGTATCATAATTATCCTTTTAATTAAGAAAAGTTAGAGCCTTGATTTTTCAATTACAATGTGGTTGGTGTGTTGCTGTTTATCAGAGGGTAGACTGAGCCTTGGAGGAACAGGCGGCAGCTTCCAGGTGGAACTGCCACAGCCCCAAGAACAAATAGAAAATACTACTTTCTATTTCTCTTTGATATATTAGTGTCACAATATATGGGGGTTTTTTGTTTTATCCCTTACCATTTGTTATTCTTTTCATCAGTGAATTCCATTTGGCAAAAATCCAAATATATAAATAAACCTTCTCAATATAAGAAAAGTGAATTTTTAATAACACATCAGCTTTTACTACTCTAAATTATTTACTATATATCAAGGCCTGAGCTAAGTGCTTTGCATTTTTAAAAATGCAGGAAGATTGTTAGTACTCATAAGATCTTATTTGTTACATTTCACCCTTGTGGGTCCCATGTCCTGGCCTCTGACAGGTCGTTCTTTGTGAGTGTCTGCGGGAGTCCCCCCCCCCCCCAGGGATCCCTCCTGCGTGCCCAGAGCGAGTTGATTTCTGTAGGTCCCCCAGCTGATCTACACAGTGCCATGACCTCTCCCATGGGCTGCCTTTCCGTTCCTTTTCTTCCTGTCCCTCCAGGTATCATAAGCTCTGCAGGCAGGGATGGAGACAGCCACTTCCTTGCAAAGGGAGCAGAAGTCACTGCAGTCCTGCCTGCAGGAATTCTCCCCTTCCCACTACTTTCTCTGAGATGTGTCTTCTGAGTCTCACTGTTTAAAAATTAGCCAAATAGCTCGGTTGAGTTTCATGCAGCGCCCTATCTCCCCTAGGTCATGTGTAGGTGTGTGTGCCTACTTAAAGTTGGATAAGGACGTAACTTGAGTCAAAGTCACCCCACTGCACCCAGACCAATATTGCAGTTTATTCATTTTTGTTTACCTGTTTCATCCTTTTTCGCCAAGTGGCTTGAGTTAGTTGTGTTCTTATTCTTGATCCCTGGGCTGCTGAATGGAGCCCTCTCCAGAACTGCCCATAAAATGTGTGAGATCACAGAGTGTTTCCTAATCACCACCGAGCCTCCCTCTTTAAAGTTTTTCTTTAGGAACTGCTCAGCTGTGATGTAAACACGTCTCCCTCACATCGGTCCTCTTCCCCAAGTTGTCAGAGGTCTCTGAGTACCTCTCACACTCAAGCCAGGCTCTCATTTCACGGGTGTTTTCTCATGTAATCTCCTGAACCATCTTGTGATTTGGACACTTTATCTTCATTTTAAGGTTGGGAAAACTGAGTCCCATAAGTTTCAAGTGATTTAGCCAAGTTGAAATCAGGCATAAATGTTAAGATGTGAGCTGAGATTTGCCTCCAAGCCCAACTGTGCTTTGAATGCAACACCCCATTTAATAAGACTGAAGAAATAGGATGTGTTTGGTGCAGGAGGTAAGCAAATATGCACTATATTTCTTTATTGTTTAAATGTCATTCATCTATTTAACTCCTGGATGCTTGGGGAAATATTTTCCACAAGAGTTCATTGGTAACTTATGATAGAAAGAATATACCAACTTTCTGAATTATATTAGCTGTTCCCCCTAACTGGCTCGTGTCTCTGCCCTTTCCTTGAGCAGCTGCATTTCCTGTCACTCTATTCATACTTTGAAGAGTTTCGAATCTATATCCTCAGCTAAGATGTCCCTCTTGAGCGCCAGACAAAAATTTCTAGCTACCTAATTGGCACAGCCATGTGGAGACACAGATAAACATCAGATTAATATGTGGAGGGCTATGCTTATTATCTTTTCTTTTTGCAGTATGTTGCCTCCCATAGTACCAGCCTTGATTAATGCCAGTGAGTTACTCACTTCCTTTTCTTTATATTTGTTTTCACTGTCCTGGTTCCAGTCATTACGATTCCTTACTCCTGAAAATCTCTTTTTCCAATTTGGCACTGATTTTAATAATAAAGCACATTTAGTTATGCCCATTTCCTCATGATGTCCACTTAAAAGTCCACAGAATACAATCTCACCCATTAGTGAGAGTGTGGGGACTGGTGCTTTTCTGTCACAGTGATAAGAGATACCACTGGCATTTAATAGGCAGTGCTGATAAAAGGCCTGCAGTGATGGACAGTTCCACATGGCAAGAAAGTGGACTGATGCTTCAGGACTGCAGAAAGCTCCACTGAACACTCAATAGGTGAAAAACACGCTCAACATTACCTAACCTGGATCATATTTCTATTTGACATAAAAAAATCAAATTATACGTTGTACATTGAAATTTTCAAGAATGCTCATATCTGAAAAAAAAAAAAAAAAGATAAAATCAAACTTTGTTTTAAAAAGTTGCTAAGAACATTTTGCCACTTTGGAAATAGCATGGATAGGGCAGTGCAGGCTATGTGGTGGACTCACTATCACAACATATTTACACCAGCCTGCTTTTATAACAGGCAGTGTGGTGGACTCAGTACTCCAACACAGTTATACCAGCCTGCATTTATAACAGGCCATGTGGTGGACTCACTACTCCAACACAGTTACACCAGCCTGCATTTATAACAGGCAGTGTGGTGGACTCAGTACTCCAACACAGTTATGCCAGCCTGCATTTATAACAGGCAGTGTGGTAGACTCACTACTCCAACACAGTTACACAGTACACTGCATTTACAACTGTCACATTCACAAGTATGAGTACAGGACAGCATCTGACTATTTAATTATTCAGTGACCTTACCTGAGAATTTATTCAATGAAATATATATTTTTGTCATACATTACCATCCTTCAATTGTTCACTACCATTGGGAGTACTATTACGATTTTTTAAAATTATCTGTGTGGATAGATTATGTTGTATATAAATTTAACTGTAAGTTGCTAAAGAAGTGTTACAAATTTTTTAAATTTGAGTTGTTGAGTCTGGTAGGGTTGAAAACAATTTACCCAAAGTGGAATCTAATGTAGCATGGTATTAGAGGCCATCAACATTGAGTCTTCACTCACCTCCTTCATTCCTACCATCCCATATAAACACATTGACTTTTCTGTTCAATTACAGATTTTTGTGCAGGCTATTCTTTCTTCCTTGAATGGAATACATAGGTGCCAAAAAATGCTCACATATTTTAAGAAAGGAGAAAATTCTATTAAATTTGTGCTACTCAAGTCACATTTGACTTCTACAATTATAAGAGGTGCTCAACATGACTTATATTCATCTTTTGTTACCAGTATACATTATTATAATTTTAATAGTCTTTTCCTTTCTTAAAATGTGTATATACTTTTCTGACACCCTATGTACATATTTTTATTGTCACTGAATTTATCAAAAGCCTCTTCTTGAAATAAATTAAGTTTATATGTCATATATATATACATATATATCTAGTATTTAGAATTCTGTTTGGCATATTGTCATGCATATGTCTGGTATTTCTCTGCCCAATATCCATTTTTTTTTCCTAATGACAGTATGATTCCTCTTGGAAAAAATCTGTTGGGATTATAATCAGTAGTCTGGCCCTTCTCCAGCTAAAAGAGTAAACAGATCTACTAAAAATCACTATTTGGGATTCCTGAGCTAAAGGAAAAACAAACACACACAAAAATCTGAAATCTACTGGAGTTCATCCATTCCCAACTGAGGCCCTGAACAAGGCATAATACATCTGTTATGACGCCATTCCTTCTTTTTTTCCTTCCTAGTCCTCCAACATTATCTTGGTTCTTACTCCTCTTCAGCCTAGTTCTTCAAACTCCTGTTGATTCTGTGAGCAACTAATATCCTTCCTAAATTTCCCTTAGATTGGTAATCAACAGTATTTGATTAAGGAATATGAACTTGGTTCCCCCCCACTGGCAAACAAAGAAATACAACCAATATGTATAGATTTCATAATTTTTTTCAATGAATACATGAAAGAATGAATTGAAATTCAGTGTAGTATTGCTCTTTTAAGTGTAAGCATCTTAAAGCTCAATGAGATTTAATAACCTTCCTCTGTACTTACTCTACCACAGGTGCAGTAACATCTTGGTATTTTTAAATATACCACTTTTATTTCCAAAGCAGGACACTTGCTCCAGGTGTTTTTCTCTGCGTGAAAATCTTTTACCCTAGATCGTCTCTTCTCTTCTTTATTTCCAGGTTGTCACGTATAGTTTTGGAGTTTGGGCACCGCGCAATTGGCATATAAGTTCAATGCAAGGTAAAATCTAGCCCCAAACTTGGGCACTGCAAATGCGCCCAGAGCAGGTCTATGTCACACAAAAGAATAGACACTCAGTATTTACTTATGTGCTTAAAGATACCATAGGTGCTGGTAGAATTACTCATTTCTTTCATTATCTGCTCAAAATTCTTCCAAAGAGAGATTTTTCTCTGACCACCATCCTCTAAAATTGCCTATACTCTCATGACAATGCCTACTTTATTCTTTCTCAAATCATATGTACTTCTTAAACATATATGCATTTGTCTGTTGTTTACTATGATCCACGGAAATGTAAAATCCATGCAATTAGAGACCATTCATGTCTTCCTAAAACAGTATCATGGACACAATAGGAGCTTGATAAATATTGCTAATTTGAATGAGGAAAGTAGAATGAGGCACTTGAGATTGGAATCCACCTTACTGGATACTCAGTAAACATAAGTACCTCTTTAAACATGATGAATAGTTATTTTAGCAGTAATTAACAAATAAAGAAGATTTTATAATAATCACAAACTAGAGTTTGAAACTGTATATGTACCAACAAAGCAGGAGTTCCTGTTGTAAAAGTTCCTGAATTTGAGAGAAAAAAAAAAAAAAAAGATAAACTTACCTTTTCTTAACAAAACAATGTAGATGCCAAATTCTATATCTGAGGGGGAAATTATCTTTGAAAAACCAATATGAATTACAAATAATATACATTACATAGGAAAAGCTCGAGCTAAGCCAGTGAGAATGTTTCTTTCTTTTGAAAGAAAATTATTTTCTCTAAACACTTTTCAATTGAAGACTCTTGGCATAACTTCTATTACTTCTGAAAGCATTGGCCAAGATAAATTTCAGAATAAAAAACTTAGCTAAGAGGTCTAGATCTTTTTTATCCCTTAGTCATATTGCATACTCATTTTACAATGCTTTGTTCTAGGATGAATTATGCCATCAGTGAAATCAGTAAAACATCAATAATAAAGCTTCAAAAATGATACGGGCACACTGCTTTATATTTTTGCACATCTTAAGAATTATTGGTCAAACTCTTAGAAAAGAAATAGCTGAAAATGTTAACAAGTGGAAAAACATACCATGCTCATGGCTGGAAGAATTAACATTGTTAATACTACCCAAAGCAATATAAAATTTTAACGTTATTTCTTAATACGTTGCCATATGGACATGTGAAGGGCCTAGGGGCTGACCAAGTCTTAAGGCTGGGTTTCACCAAAGTGGTTTTATTTATTTATTTATTTTATTTTTTTTTTAAGAGACATGTTCTTGCTTTGTTGCCCAGGCTGGTCTCAACCTCTTGGCCTCACTGACCTTCTCACCTCAGTTTTCCAAAGTGCTAAGATTGCAGGCATAAGCCACTATGCCTGGGCCACCAAAGTGTTTACATGGTCTTCCAAAGTTACCAGAAATGTATTTTTCATTCTCCTAATTTCTCACTGGCATAAAAGTAGCTTATGCTATAATGCAATTAAAACCAGATACTTGATATATGAACTTTCCCTGAAATTCCCAAATGTGTGGATTTCTCACTTAGCTAATATTTCACCTGCTTTCATGTTCCAAGTCTTTACAGAGCAGTGGGAAGACTGCTCTAGCTATCCAAATCACTTGCTTAGCCACTCTTAGAGCTACATGCCTGAGCTAGCAGTGCATGAAGCAGTTCATCAGAGAAAGAAATAGGGTTTGATTAAGTTTTCCTAAACATTGATTGATTAAGACAGTCCATTTTGCTAACGTTTATATTGCAGTAAAGTTTAATTATGGAATATTTTGCCATGAGGCAAACAAGACTGACATAAAACAGAGTAAAAATTTACAATGCAGCATAAATATCTATTCCTAATTTTATGCTAATTGCTTTTTTATTTTATTTATGGTTTTAGGCACATGCTTTTACAAGTACACAGAATTGTGTTCTCAGAATAAAACATTTAGAAAAATTCACAGAGACAAAGAAATGGATCATAGGAAATAAAGAAACAGTATCTAATATGACAACTTCTATACGTAAACATTAATTTTACTCTATTGATTTGATGTTAATAGCCAAGTCAATCACAAAATAGATAAATAAATGTTTCATCTGATGTGGCCGTCATGAAATAGGGATTTTTCTCTAACACATCATTGAGGAGTGCAGATGTTAGAACTTTTCCAACTAGCCTTTATCTAGTCTAATAGGTTCTGTCATCAGATATTTTTTCTTTTTCAGAAATTGCTTATCTTCATTTACTTCTTAAAGTAATTAAAGAAATATAGATACATCTATAAAAACGTGACCATGTCACTCAAAGTTTGGCACTTGTCCCCAAGGCTGCATCAAAAGAATGAGGACAAGTGGTTTGAGAAGGAAAGGGAATTATTAATTTGCTGGCAGAGGGGGAGGATGGAGACACTTCTCTTAAAGTGCCATTGTTTTAACACTAAGCAGGAACACAAGCTTTTAAAGGTGGGGGTGTTTCAGTTTCAAAGTATTGCACTGTAGTTGATGGTTCTGATCAAACTCTTCATATATTTTTTAAAGGGTTATTCTACTATGTACATTAAGTATCTGTTACTTATTACAATCTACCTTCAAATGATATTATATATCTTCATGTATAATTTAAAAACTTTATAGCAGTATACTTCCATCATTATCTCCCATGATTTGTTCTTTTGTTGCTGTTTCTACATTTCTTATGCACTCCATAATATTTCATTTTTAGTTAGGCTGTAAGGAGTTAATTTATCTTTAATGGAATTTTAAAAACAAGAAAAAATAAATTATACTTATGCTATATGTACTACTTTTGATTTTCCTCATTCCTGTTTGAAGATCTGAGTTTACATTTAGTATTCTGCTGCAATCTGAAGAACTTTCTTCAATATCACTTATAGTTCAGCTTGCTGGTGACAAATGATCTCAGCTTTTATTGGTATGAAAATGTCTCCTTTATTATACTTTTACTTGCAGGTAGAATTTTTCTCTGGATATAGAATCCTAAGATCCTAAGTTGACACCACAGCACTTTAAAGATACCGTTTTATTGTTGTTTTCCAGAGTTGTTTCTGATGAAAAGTCAAAGGTCATTTTATCATTTTCCCCTGTGACATGTATGTTTGTGTCTTTTTTTCTTTGATGATTTTAATGATTTTCTCTTTATTACACTGTCAGCAATTTTAATTACGATGTACATTGGTGTTCTTTTCCTTATATTTATTTTGCTTTTGGTTTGTGAACCTCTTGAATCTGTGTGTTTGTATTTCCCATCAAATTTTGGAATTCTAGGCCATTGATTCTTCAAATATTTCTCTCCCCACCTTTTTTTTTCTCTGTTTCTGCGACTGTGATTACGTATTTCTTAGACTGATAGCATCTCATAGATCACCGAGGTGCTATTATTTTTTCAAAGACTGTTATCTTTTCTTTCTCATGTTGTTCTGATTGCCTGGTCTTAAAATTCACTCCTATTTTTTTTTTTTCGCATTTAATCTTCTGTTCAGTTCATATAGTGGATTTCCCATTTAATTATATTTTTATCTGTAAAATTTTCTTTTGGTTCCCTTGCATGGTTTCCATTTATTTATTGAAAGTATCTGTATGTTTCCTTATTATATTCATGTTTTACTTTAAACCTTGAACATGAACATATTTATATGTAGTAATGCTGTTTTCTGGGATCTTTGTAATTTCTAGTTCTATTTTTATTTACTGATTTTTTTTTTTTTTTTTCCCTGATTAGGGGTCACGTTGTTCCACTTCATCCCATGTCTATAAAATTTTGACTGGATTCTAGATATTTTCAATGTTCATAAAGGTCTACATTTTGTTTTCTGCCTTGAAGTGTGCTAAGTGTTGTTACAACAGGTGCTTAACATATTTGAAAATCAGCTTGATCGTATTGAGGTTTTTTTTTTTTTTTTTTTTTTTTTCAAGCTTTGTTATAAGTTTGAAGTAGATTTTGCTTAACTAGCTTTACTCTTCAGCCTTTGTCTTTCTGGAGACTCTTCTGACTCTGGCTGGTCAGAACTCGAATGTCTCCCAGTCCCCTGCCAGTTCTGGTGGTTATTCTGGATGCGACTGAAGATGGCTGTTCTTTCTTCAGTGGTTGTCCTTCCTCTGCTCTCACATAGTCTGGACCCACGTGTGTGTAACTTAATAGTCAACCCACGATTCCTCAGGCCGACTCCCGGAGCTCTTTCTCTGTGTGGCTGTCACTGTGCCCTTTACATTTCAGGGACCTCCTCTGCTCTCACCTCCAAGCTCATCTTGACCTCTGTGGGTGTGTAGCTGGAATCTCTCTCTCGCGAGTCCCAGAGATGCAAAGAATGAATCCACAGACCACCAAGTAAGTGAATGGACAGAAAGGACATAGTTTACTGATGAATACATACAAGAGTGGGGAAGAAAGAGAGATTGCCAGCCACAGGGGAACCCAGGTGGGTAGCCCGTGTGGACCTTCTGTCTAGGGGGTTATATACCGCTTTCTCCATCCTGCAGGCAGGAGGTCTGGGGAGATGGAAGGTATGTCTCTAATGTACCACAACTATTTGGTGCCAGGAGGCTGTGGGCAGAATTTAATTTTAAAATTGCCATAGTTGGTCCTTAAGGTCATCGCTTCAGGTGAATTCTCTGCTCCAGGAGGGACAATGAGGTGTGTGCCCTGGTCGGATGAGATACCCATCAGGCTGAGATGCCCGGATGTGATACCCATAAGGCTGAGGTACCCAGATGAGGTAACCACAAGGCTGAAATACCTGGATGAGGTACCCATATGGCTGAGATAACCATATGGCTGAGATACCCATAAGGCTGAGATGCCCGGATGAGATACCCACAAGGCTGAGATACCCAGATGAGATACCCATAAGGCTGAGATGCCTGGATGAAATACCCACCAGTCTGCTTTTCTATGAGCTTATTTGTGCCCAGAGAATGCAGCCTGCAAAGGGCCTGTTTAGGCCCTGAGCCTGCTTAGGCCTAGAAAATGGGGGGGTCTCTGTCCAGCCCTGAGTGAGGGAACTCTGTAGCCGGATCACTATGCTGTGCTTCATTACTACCTGGCAGTTCTACAAGTTCCCCCAGAAGCTGTCTAGGCCAACTCCTCTCACTTGTTTTCCTTCTCTGACAAGACTTCACCACAGTCCTGTGGTGCCTGTCGTTCACTATCTGAAAAAGTGTATTTTATATACTTGGTCAGCTTTCTAGTTGTTACAGCAGGAGAGAGCACTCAGGATCAGTTAAATCCATCATTGATGAAATAGGAGTAACTCACACGCACAAAAGTTGCTAATGTTATACATTAATGGGCTAAATAGAAATTTATAGTGGGTTAGGGAATCAAAGTCTCATTTGTTAGAGCATGTTTTAAGACTATATTGATCACCTGTTCATTTTTGTTAAAGGGATTTTTACAGTAGTTATTTGTCTTATACCCTCATTACATAAATGTTTCAACTTTCACATTGTCTGCTTTTGCTCTCACAAGTGAGTTATTCTTTGACAACAGAGCTTCTAAAGAATATTGCCCACTGATGAGGGGGTGGCTTTCTCCAATTTTTATTTGTGCTAACATTACTCTTCATTAATCATGAAAAAATAGCTTGTGCATTAAAAAGTATCAGAGAGAGTAGATTTAGGGGACATTGATGGACAGGGTGTATCTTGCTAAACTCATCCAGCCCACTGAGCTGTGATGAGCATCTTCCCTCATCTGAATGAGTGAGCGCACCGTGTGTCTCATTTAAAAACCAAAACAGTTCCTCAGAAATTTGCAGCAGCATGGAGCCATAGTTTCATAATGTCCTTTTGACAATAAGAGTATCTATAAAAAATGGCTTTATTTGACTGAGGGAGGACCTTTGGGGAAGACTTTAAAATGCTGATGTTGTAAGGCATTGGCCCCTGAGCAGGTCATTTCAACTTTTCTGGCTTTCATGAAAACCCAAGCAGAAGGTAGCCATGAAATCAAATACACAGTATAAAAAATGAACAATCTGTAATATCTACTGTAGAGAGTGACCCTTATCTGTTACTGTGATTGAGATCTAAAAACAGAAAACAAACAAACAAAAAAAATCAAAAATAAACTTTGACTCTAAGAAACCATTGGAGTAGGAAATGTTTTGAAAACATATGTAAGAGGGTAAGTTTTATGGTTTCAGGTTACCAGAAATTAGAGGCCTTAGGTACAAATAAAACTTTGACCATTCTCTACTGGCTCTGGAAGTTGAATTGTGGATGTGATAAAAAGGCAGATTTGCACTTTCAAAACTTTCTGGAGACCCAATTAGAGGGAGGATGTTGGAATTAATATAATAGGAAAATTTACCTTACTTTTCAAATATGTCTTTGACTCTTGAGGAGACAAATTATTAAGACCCATTTGAGTCAATGTGAAAATGGAATAATTCTTGACATGTTTAGTTATATCTAGTGGTGTGCTGGTGAACTATCTTTCTTGGGTAGTGGTGGGGTGGGGGTAGGAAACTATTTGTCATGCTTGCTAATTTCCATGGTGAAAATATTTCATAGCCAAGTTCAAATCACAAGATTTTAACAACCAGCTTGCAAAATTGCTGGATAGTTAACAGTTGGCATGAGCTGAGGTGAGTGACTCCAGCCTTCTGATGGCTATATTGTATTTTGCAGTGCATAGAGGTTGCAATGGTCCTGCCTCAGACTAACAGGATTGGTCCTACTTTAGAAAACAGGGTTGTGTTTGTCCTACTTTAGAATTCTAGCCTCACTTTTTGTGAAGAATGACTTTGGGGGAATAAACTTTCGGTATCCAATAATCTAAGATTTACTAATTTTACAAAGGTTACTGTGAAAATTAAATGAGAATGATTAAGTGCCTAATAGAATTTCTAAAACATAATAATCATTAAATAATTGGTGGCTATTAGTAACTACATGTAATTTGAGATATTTTAGTACAATTACAGTAAGAGAGTAACTGCTTTTAGAATCTGATATTAAGAAAATATATACTTACCTGGCAGGGGAGATAGCATGATCACGAAGGTGGTTTTCCCAGGGCGATGCTCATCCATTGTACTCCGGATGTGCTGACCCCTGTGATTTCCCCAAGTGTGGGAAACTCAACTGCATAATTTTTGGTAGTGAGGGACTGTATTTGCACTTTCCCCTTAAAAAAAAAAAGAAAAAGAAAAAATAGATTAAAAAATTCTATGAATGCTGTAAATTTTTGAAAAATATATTTATTTTAATCACAACAGGTTTTATCTACATTTCAAAAATTATTTGTATGACAAATTATTTATACTGGTTAGAGACAATGGTTAGCTGCATATGGGTTCTTAGACATGTCTTAATAAATCAATGGCCTCCCAGTGCTCTAAGATCCATAGTCTGGAACTACCATGCTGGTAATTTTGAAGCAGAGAGTTGAGTAAGAGAGATCAGTCAATACATATGGAAATGGGTAAGGGGATAAATTGGTAAACCTCTTAAGAGTCAGTCCACTTTCAGAAATGCAGTTCTCCAATCCAAACATCCAGGCACTTCTGTGGACTTGACAATGGAACTTCAAGGAAGGGCAAACTATATGCAAATTAGGTATAACTAACTTCCTTGCATAACTGATTTTATTATATTTTCATAAAGAATAAGTGTGCTTATATTTTACAGAACTCTGTTCTTTTGAGGAGCAAATCAATATATTTAGATTCAAGAGGGAAGTATTGGTGAATGTGGTTCATGTAGTAGTTTTCTTAGGAGGGAAATTTTTTTTGTCAGAAACCTTCCAGAGGTTTTGCATTTGGAAGTTCACTGAATAATTGCCATTAGATATTTTATTCATAAGAGGTTCCACTGAAATAATTTTCTTTGAATAATAATTCTAAACAACTAATGTTTTGTTCTTTTAATAATATAATATAATGAAAATTGTATAAATCATATTTCAAGAGGTTCCAGGGGAATATTTCTAATGTTCTGTGTATGTGTGTGTGTGTGTGCATGTTTGGTAAAAATTATAACATCACTTTTTTAATGTTACCATGCCAAACCTATCAAAATATATGTACTTCACTGTTGTTATTCATATCTAACAAATGCCTCTGATTATATCTGAATTTAAGCCTGTAAGTGATAATAAGGCTGCAGCTACAATAATTCAAAACAATGCAAATAGGATCCATAGATTTCTCTAGCCTTCCACTTTTGTGTAATCTTAAAGCTTCCCAATTACACCAATGGAAAATCACTGAAAATGCAAATAGATAAGAGGTTGTCAAGCAGCCGTGTGCACTGGCAAGAATAATAATGTTGGCAGTTCTGTAATCACTGAGCATACAGAAGCTGACAGAACAAATACTTCCTTTCCACCAATTGAGTAAATGTATATTATTGCTGCATGTTTAAAAAAAAAAAGGTGAAAACACACTATTCTCTGAGCTGGTCTTTTAAGCATTTTCAGACTCATTGTGGCTTGCTGAGTTGCAGAAAGAAGGAATGCTGTTTACTATGGAATTAGTTATTCCCTCATCAGCTGCACTGAATCCATTATGAGGACATAATTCTTTTTTAGCCAAAAAGAAAACAGTAGCCGGCATCTCCTACAGAAAATGGCCTTCGTTAGATTCAGTCTCACCTTACCCATTGACTGGATGTCATCCGAGGAGCCACCAGGCTGTTGCCCGTCTGGAAAGCCCAGATTGCTTGGGTCAGCCAGGTGCGGGACCTGGGGGGATCCACAACTGGCTAGTGTTTCAGAGCGCCTGGGCTGCTAGTGAAGTGAGCTGCACATATTGGGAAACTAGAAGATAGGACAGCTCACCAAGAGCCAGAGATGATTTTGCAGTCTGACCACTTGCCCAGGCTCTCAGTTTATATGCCTCTGAATTACTTTTTTTCCAGAAGGACTTGCAGTAGTTTCTTAGGGCTTTCCTAACCAAGTACTACAAAAGGTGGCTTACAACTATAGGAATTTAGTCTTTCAAAGCTCTGGAAAATAGAAATCAAGGTATTGGGAGGACCCTGGTCCCTCTGAAACCTCTAGAAGAGGATCCCTCCCTGATTATTTCAGCTCCTGGTTGTTCCAAGGTACTAATTAGCTTGTAGCAACATAGCTCCAACCTCTGCCTCTGTCTTCACATTGTCATCTTCCCTCTGCGTCTGTGTCTTCCCCAGCACTCACCTCTGAATGTATATGTGCATATTTCCCTCTTAAAAAGACACCAGTCATGTTAGGATACTCATGATCTCAACTTGATTACATCTATGAAGACTATTTTCAAATTAAGGTCACATTCACTGTTACCACACGTTTACAACTTCACTATATCTTTTGAGGGATAAAGTTTAATTCATTAAGGGACCCAAAGAGAAAAATTACATCTTGACACTACCCAAGTTAGGTTAATTGGGGCAATAGGCTATAAATGTTCCAAGATGTTTAAAGCAAAAACTGTTAATGAGGAGTGGAGTGTAATTCATTCATTTGCTTATTTATTTAGCTTTATATCTTATGGGCCCAATAAGTACAAGACATGTACTGTACTTGCCTATGTAGCAATGAGTAAGTAAGGTGATACCTGCCCTCATGTAGCTTGGAGTTTTGTAAGGCATTATGCAAATAGTCAATTAATAACAGATGAGTTAAATCTAGTGAAGGAAGAGTTTTGGATATCATGAGAGCATATACTTGGATGATTTAATATAGTGTGTGGAATCAGGGAAGGACTTCCTGAAAAGCAATTTAATGAAGGCAGTGATAGTAACAATAAAAATAATGATGCTAACATGTGTTGAGTATTTACCATATCCTGGGGAGCAGTTTCACTGCTTTGTTTATATTAATTCTTTTCATCCTCACACCTGCCCTACTTTACAGGTAAGAAAGGCGAGGCAATGAGAGGTTAGAAAAATGACCGAAGACTGTAAAAGATTTAAAATCTCTGCTGACACCTGATTAATTAAAATTTAGAGTGCTAAGAGAATGGGGAAAGATAGCTTGATGTGGAAGCAGCAGCATGTTTGAAGTCTCTGAGGCAGGATGGTTCCTGTGGCTACAGTCAGGTAACCAAGGGAAGATATAGTGTCATAAAAGTGAAAGGCAGTCAGGGACCAGGTTTTGAAGGGCCTTGCAGGCAAGGTAAGACATTTGTCTTTATCTTTTTTTTAAATCATTTTTTATTAAATCATAACTTTGTACATAGATGCATTTATGGGATTCAGGGTAATGCTTCAATATACAATGTGAAATGCTTACATTGAACTAGGTAACACATCCATCACAATTATACTCATTTCTTAATAGTTTTGAAATGTACCATTGCATCATGCACATTAGGTAAGGTTCCCTCAAATACCCTCCCTCCTCCAATATCCCCCTTCCCTCTCTCACCTTTTCCCTTCTACTTTCTGGACTATAGTTATGTTTTGCCATTCATATAAGTGTGTAGGTGGTTAATATTGATTTCATAATAGTATTGAGTACATTGGTTCCCTTTCCCCCCATTCTTGAGATACTTTACTAAGAAGAATATGTTCCAGCTCCATCTAGGTAAACATAAAAGATGTGAAGTCTCCTTCTTTTTTATGGCTGCATGATAGTCCATGGTGTAAATATACCACAATTTGTTAATCCATTCATGGGTTGATGGGGACTTGGGCTGTTTCCATGTCTTGGCTATTATGAATTGGGCTGCAATAAACATTCTGGTGCAATTATGCACCTTACCAGAATAAAGCAGACCTAATGGATATGAACAACTTGATATATTCCTGCATTATAATAATTGGAGATTTTAACACCCCTTTGACAGTTTTGGATAGATCCTCCAAGAAGAGAAACTAAACAAATAAATATTAGACTTAAACCTGACCCTAGAACAAATGGACTTTAAGACCTCTACAGAACATTTCACCCTAATAAAACTGAATATACATTCTTCTCATCAGCCCACAGGTCATCTCCAAAATAGATCATATTATAGGACACAAGTCTAACCTCAGCAAATTTAAAAGTGTAGAAATTATTCTTTGTATCTTCTCAGACCACCATGGAATAAAAGTTGAACTCAAAAGCAATGGGAATCTTCAGACTCAAAGTCATGGAAGCTAAATAATCTTAGGCTGAATGATAGCTGGGTCAAAAAGGAGAATAAAAAGGAAATCACCAAATTTTTGGAACAAAATGACAATGAAGATACAAATTATCAAAACATGTGATGTGGTGCCTGTGGCTCAAAGGAGTAGGCACTGGTCCCATATGCCGGAGGTGGCAGGTTCAAACTCAGCCCCAGCCAAAAAAAAAAAAAAAAAAAAAACGTGGGATACTGAAAAAGCAGTCCTAAGAGAGAAATTTATAGTGTTGGAAGCCTTCATCAAGAAAACAGAAATAGAGGAAGCCAACAACTTAATGGATCATCTCAAGCAACTGGAAAAGGAAGAACAATGCAACCCCAAACCCAGCAGAAGAAAAGAAATAACAAAAATTAGGGTGAAATTAAATAAAATTGAAAACAAAAGAATCATTCAGAAGATCAATGAAACAAATTTTTCTTTATCTTAAAAGCAATATGAAGCTATTGATAAGTCTGTATGGGACAATGACTTAAGGGGATTTGTATTTTAAAATAAATTGCTCTAATTGTAATGCAGAAGAAAGAGTAGAGAGAGATCAGAGTTTCAGGAAGGCTAATAAGAAACTTCAGGAAGAAGATAATGGTGACTAGGATTAACTTTGTGATGGTGGAGATGGAATGATACAATGTATTTGTGATTAGTAGGAGATGGGACTGAGAGTGCAGGGCCAACACCTAAACTACCTCACGATCAGCTGGGGAGGAGGCCAGGACTGAGAGTGCAGGGCCAACACCTAGAATACCATTATAATCAGCTGGGGAGGAGGCCAGGACTGAGAGTGCAGGGCCAACACCTAGGATACCATATGATCAGATGGGGAGGAGGCCAGGACTGAGAGTGCAGGGCCAACACCTAGAATACCATTATGATCAACTGGGGAGGAGGCCTGGACTGAGAATGCAGGGCCAAAACCTAGAATACCATTATGATCAGTTGGGGAGGAGGCATGTCATTTACTGCAGTAAGAGTAGTGGGTGGAGGGCAGTTTCTGCAGGGAAGATTCTGGCTTTGGTTTGGACACATGGAGCTTGAGGGCCCATGGGCCACCCATCAGAAATGGGAAATACAAGTTTGCAGTCCACAGAGTATGTCAGAGTGGAACTGTGATTTCTGAGGTCAACATGATAGTGATACCATTTGAAAATGTGGGAGTGGGTGAGTTTGACAAGACAGGAAGAAGAGTAAAGAGTACAAGGGCTTTGATAGGAATTCCAAGGATCTCCAAAGGATTTCAGTTTAGATCAAATATAAATGTTCATAGGAAGGATTCAGTGAAGGAAGCGAGGGTTATTTAGGAAACAGAATGAAGAGGGGAAATTTGTAGCATAAGGTCCCAGGACGTTTGAAAGGAATGAAATTCACATCAGGCAAGGAGGAGCAAAAGGGAATAGAAGCAGATTTTGTGACAAATAGTTGAGGGAGTTTACATTTCATGGTTTCCAAATTCTTTTGAGAAATAGAACCTGGCATGATTTGCCTCAAGGGAGAGGTAGAGGGACTTGGCAGTTTGAGGGGCTGAAATAGTCATTGCAGAGAGGGTGAAGCCTTCTGTAGAAATCCACATAATACAGCAGGGTTGGTTGTCTCAGAGATCTTTGTCATTTTTTTTTTTTTTTTTTTTTCCCGGATGTATTTCAAAATCTAGGTGGAGGCATAGTAACCACTTAGTATAGATTTGGGAGGATGTTATATGAAATTGAGCTTGCAAGTTGACATCTTAAGGCCAAAGCATAAGGGCAGAACTCTTTTGTTTATACTTGACCTTGAGTTCTTTAATATTGAAGATAGTTCTTAGTAGGCCACAAAGAGACTACTGGCTTCAGGGATGTGAAGAAATATTGACTCGTCTGTATTTCAGTCTATATCCATAAGGAAAAATTGTACACATTTTCATGCTAGCTCCTTCACAAAGCCAGTTTTACCCTTTTTAATGTTTTTATTTAATTTTTTTATTTTTAATAATTATGGGTACATAACATCTGTATATGTTTATAGGGTGCATGCACTGTTGAGGTACCCATCACCTCAAGCATTTGTCATTTCTTTATTTAGGAACATTCCAATTCCACTCTTTTGGTTCTTTTAAAGTATGCCCTAACTTATTATTGCTTATAGTTGCTTTGTTGTGCTATTAAATATTGTTTATTCTATCTAACTATATCTTTGTATCTGTTAGCCATTTTTATTTTATCCCCTGCTCCCTGCTATTCTTCCAAAGCTCTGGTAACCATCATTCTATTCTTTCTCTCCATGAGATCAACTGTTTTAATGTTTAGTTCCCACATATGAGTGAGAACATATGAGATTCGTCTTTCTATGTTTGGCTTATTTTATTTAACATAATAACCTCCCATTCTATCCATGTTGTTGCAAATGTGAGGATTTCATTTTCTTTTATGGTTGTTTAATACTCCATTGTATACATACCCCATTTTTTTTACCCATTCATCTGTTGAAGGATGCATAGGTTGATTCCAAATCTTGGCTGTTGTGAATAGTGCTTCCTTCACCTCTTCATTGACACAGTGGCCATTCAGAAGCATATTGTTTAATTTCCACATGTTGGTATGGTTTCCAGTGTTCCTCTTATTATTGTTTTCTAGTTTTATTCCATTATATTCAAAGAAAATTCTTGATGGGCTCTCAATGTTTTAAAAAGTTTTCAGGACTTGTTCTGTGGCTTGGTAGATGGGCTATCCTTGAGAATGATCCATGAGCTGAGGAAAAAAACGTATACTCTCCAGTTGTTAGATGACATGTTCTATAAACATCTATCAGATCCATCTAAGTTTTGGTATAGATTGAGTCTAATATTCTTTGTTGAATTTCTGTCTGAATGATCAGTCCAGTGCTAAAAGTGGGGGGTTGAGGTCTCCAATGATGAGTGCATTGGAGTCTATCTCTTTTATTAGCTCTGATAATATTTGCTTTATGTATTTGAGTGCTTCAGTTTGGGGTGCAGATATATTTAAACTTGTTATATCCTCTTGGTGAAATGACCCCTTTATCATTATATAATAACTTTCTTTGTCTCTTTACAGTTTTTGTTTTGAAATGCATTTTATCTAATGGAATACAGATACTCCTGCTTTTTTTTTTTTCTGGTTTCCATTTGCATGAAATAGCTTCTCTATCCTTTTATTTTCAATATGTGTCTATGTGCGTCTTTATAGGTGAAGTGGGTTTTTTGTAGACATAGTTGGGCCTCTTTTCTTTTCTTTTCTTTTCTTTTCTTTTCTTTTCTTTTCTTTTCTTTTCTTTTCTTTTCTTTTCTTTTCTTTCTTTTTTTTTTTTTTTAGATAGACTCTCACTCTGTGCCCTAACAGCAACTTGGGCCCAAACTCTTGGGCTCAGGAGATCCTCTTGTCTTAGCCTCCCAAGTAGCTGGTATTACAGGCACCTGCCACTATGCCTGGCCAGTTTTGTCTATTTTTAGTAGAGATGGGATCT
>CAUYPK010036233.1:0-14952 GCA_963574355.1 Loris lydekkerianus
AGGAAGAGCTCTTCCTGAAGTTGTACAGTTTGCTCAGGTGAGAGCTAGAAGCAAACAGAAAACCTAATGTGAAATATCTGAGCTCTATAAAAACTAGGGAGACAGAAATCTTACCTTTGGGCAATCACATACCTGCAGGGCTAGAATAGAGGTGATGCTCACTGCCATCGTTTGCATCTTGGGGTTTTCATGCTTACAGAGCCATCGCATAACAAACTTGGCAGCATCAAACCTGAAAAAGCAGTATTTACTTTTCACACAATTATGTGAAATTGGTGAAAACTATAAATGGAGGGGAGAAATCACTTAGCTTTCCCCATCTAATCCTGCAATAAAAACAATCTTGGACTTCTCAAGTCTCGGCTGTGAAAACCAAGAACATTTGCCAAAGAGAGGAAAAGACCAGGAGAACAACAGAAAAGTAAAATAGATAAGAATCTGAGCAAAAATGGCCAGGCAAGGTGGCTCACACCTGTAATCCCAGCACTCTGGGAAGCTGAGGCAGGTGGACTGCTTGAGTTTAGGAGCACGAGAGTAGCCTGAACAAGAGCCAGACCCCATCTCAACTAAAAACTGAGAGGTAGTTGCCTATAGTCCCAGCTACTCAAGAGGCCAAGGGAAGAAGATCTCTTGAGGGCCAAGAGTTTGAGGTTGCTGTGAGCTATGACATCACAACACTTTACCCAGGGCAACAGAATGAGACTCTACCACCAAAAAAGAACGTAAGAACAAAATGCATAAGATTTAAAGAAAGAAATCCAAGGGAAAAAAATATTTATCATTATGGGTCAGAAAAATAAAGTTCTCACAGAAGTAACTTGTAACCTGAATCGTAGACTGTGCTAAGATGCTATAGTACATGAATGACTTGGTTAGAAAGTGACTCACCCAACCACAAAACAGAGGCTTTGCTCCTATCAGCTTTTGCTTCATTTTTCTGTCCTTTGCATTATCTACTCTGAATGTTCTTGTTTTTGCCTTCTCTTTCTATTGAGATAGGGTCTCACTCTGTGGCCTGGGCTGCGGTGCCATGCCATCATCATAACGCACTGTAGCCTCAAACGCTGGGGTTCAAGTGATGCTCCCGCCTCACTCACCCTTCTAAGAAGTTGGACAATAGGCTGGAGCCACCACACCCGGCTAATTTTTCTATCGTTGTTTTAGCTACAGGGCAAACTCTTGCTCAGATTGGTCTGGAACATCTGACCTCAAGCAATCCTTCCCACTCAACCTCCCAGAAGTGCTAGGACTGCAGGTGTGAGCCACTGCACCCAGCCAACTATCACATATATTTGTAAACTCACGAAATCTGGAAGATTACAAAGGCCTCAAGAGGAATACCTCTGGTATTTCTATGATGATGATGATGATTTTTTTTTTTTGCAGTTTTTGGCCAGGGCTGGGCTTGAACCCGCCACCTCTGGCATATGGGGCTGGCGCCCTATTCCTTTGAGCCACAGGCACCGCCAATGATGATGATTTTTAAAAATGATTGTATAGGCTCGGCACCTGTAGCAGGTTATGGTGCCAGCCACATACGCTGAGGAAGGTGGTTTTGAACCCGGCCTGGGCCAGCTAAACAATAATGACAACAGCAACAAAAAAATAGCCAGGCATTGTGGCGGGCATCTGTAGTACCAGCTACCTGGGAGGCTAAGGCAAGATAATTATTTAAGCCCAGTAGTTTGAGGATGCTGTGAGCTGTGACACCACGGCACTCTACCAAGGGCAAGATAATGAGACTATCTCAAAAAATTAAAAAAAATTATTATTGTATAGTGGAGGGGTTTCTGGCACACCTCCTGAGTAAAAGACTCAAATACAACTTAACCTTTCCCTAACAAATAAAAACAATGTAACTTAATCATATGTACGTCATTTTAATCTGAATAAAAATATATTTTATTTATTTATTTTTTTGAGATAGAGTCTCACTATGTCACCCTTGGTAGAGGGCTTCACAGCTCACAGCACCCTCCAACTCTTGGGCTTTAAGCAATTATCTTGCCTCAGCCTCCCAAATAATAGGGATGACAGGGGCCCACCACAACGCCCAGCTATTTTTTTTGTTGCAATTGTCACTGTTGCTTAGCTTGAACCCGCTATTCCCAGGTATGTGGCTGCCACCATAACTGTGCTACAGGCACCGAGCCAACAGCCTATTTTTCTTAAACTAGGCACAATGCCATATCTAACCTTCTTAAGAGTCACTATTTTACAAATGAAGAAACTTATAAGTAAAGAGACTGGAAGGGCTAGACCTTCAGTACAAGTGTATTTAACTCTCCGGAGCCCATATTCTTACCCTCTGCCCTGTATTATAATCACTTTAGGGAACATCTGCAAGCACCTATCTAATCACCTCTTTGTGGAAGAGGTTTAATTGCGCCTTTGCATCAGGTGTGGTGGTTCATGCCTATAATCCTAAAATCCTAGGAGGCTGAGGTGGAAGGATTTCTTGAGACAAGCTTGTACAAGTGAGACTCTGTCACTATTGAAAATACAACACAACAGGTAGCTGGGTGCGGTCGCATGCCATGGTCTGTTGTCCCAGATACTTGGGAGGCTAAGGAAAGTAGATTGTTTTGAGCCCAGGAGTTTGAGGTTGCTGTGAGTAAGCCTGAGGCCACGGCATTATAGCCCGATTAACAGAGCAAGATTGTCTCAATAAATAGACAGGTAGGCAGATAGATATATACACACATAAATCATGTACATATATACATAAATTTAAAAAAAAAATAGACTTCTCCCCAAATACCTTATCTCAGCCTTTATCAGGGCCATATGCTCAATAATCAAAAGCCAACAATGCTCAGAGTAACCTGGGCAACACCCCAATTACATGATGAAATTTTATACTTGCCTGTCAAATGGAACATCCACAAGAATCCTGGAATTGGTTAAGGAGAGAAGACAATTCTTCTGTAACTTTTAGAGATAAAGAAAAATAGTTTTGAACAAAAGTCATCCTCCATTCTAAATAAAGGCTCTAATAAGGGTCCTCAAACTTTTTAAACAGGGGACCAGTTCACTGTCCCTCAGACCGTTGGAGGGCCAGACTATAGTTTAAAGAAAAAAAAACAACTATGAACAAATTCCTATGCACACTGCACATATCTTATTTTAAAGTAAAAAAACAAAATGGGAACAAATACTATCACACTGCCTAATGTGGCCGACGGGTTATAATTTGAGGACCCCTGCAAACTTTCCTTATTGAGAGCTCACCGAGTAACTTTTTCATTCAATACTATAACTAATGGTTACTATTCAGGAATGAAGACTGGGCTGAGCAGAAACTTTCAAGAAAAGATAAAAAAAAAAAAAAGATTGCATTAATGTACAGTTATGATTTAATAAAAGATTAAATTAAAAAAGAAAAGATAAAAATACACAATTTTTAAATGAAGAAAACCACCTTCCTAACTGTATTTTAAAAAACCAACTCCCATTTTTAAGTGCAGGTTTGAATGAGACTTGACAAATTCATTGACATGTGCAAATCACCCCCTCAATCAAGAAAAAAAAACATTTCGGCTCGGCACCTGTGGCTCAAGCAGCTAAGGCGCCAGCCACATACACCTGAGCTGGCAGGTTCAAATCCAGCCTGGGCCCGCCAAACAACAATGATGGCTGCAACCAAAAAATAGCCGGGCGTTGTGGTGAGCACCTATAGTCCCAGCTACTTGGGAGGCGGAGGCAAGAGAATCGCTTGAGCCCAGAAGTTGGAGGTTGCTGTGAGCTGTAATGTACAGCACTCTATGCAGGGCAACAGCTTGAGGTTCTATTATTGCAGTTTGGCCAGGGTTGGGCTTGAACTCACCACCCTCAGTATATGGGGCCAGCACCCTACTCACTGAGCCATAGGCACCACCCCAAAAAAACATTTCTATCACGCCAAAGAACTCCACTATGACCCCCCTCCAGTGAAACCCAACCTTGCTAACCTCAGGCCCAGGAAATTACAGTCATTATAGATCAGTTTCTTTAAAACACATAAATAGAATCAAAGAGTATCTGTTCTTTTATGTCTGACTTAACTTCTTACTTGGCATATAATGTTTCTGAGATTCCTATCTGGTGGCATGTTATCAGTACTTCATCCCTTTTTGTGCCAAATAGTATTTCCTTATATGAATATATCACAACGTAACCAATTCACTCATTTTTGGTCCCTTAGATTGTTTCCGGTCTTTGGCAAAGGTACTACGAACATTCATGTATAACTCTTAATATGGATATATGCTTTCATTTCTCTTTCGTAAATACCTCAGAGTGGAATGACTGCGTAGCATACAAAGTGTTTTAACTTTTTTTTTTTGAGAGAGTCATAGTATGTCGCCCTCGGTAGAGTGCCGTGGTGTCACAGCTCACAGCAATCTCCAACTCTTGGGCTTAAACGATTCTCTTGCCTCAGCCTCCCCAAGTAGCTGGGACTATAGCCACCTGCCACAATGCCCAGCTATTTTTTTTTTTTGGTTGTAATTGTTGTTTGGCAGGCCCGGGCTGGGTTCAAACCTACTCAGCCCTAACCGCTGAGCTACAGGCGCGGAGACCAAAGTGTTTAACTTTTAAAGAAACTACCAAAACTGTTCAAATCTTTTGGCCTTTTAAATTATTGGTTTGTCCAGTATTAACAAGCTCTTCATATATTCTGAAGTCATATATATAAAGTGAATATTTTATCCAGTCGGGGGCCTACCCTTTCATTTTATTTATTATTATTTCTATTTTAGACAGAGCCTCAAGCTGTCACTCTGGGTAGAGTGCCGTGGCATCACAGTTCACAGCAACCTCCAACTCCTGGGCTCAAGCGAGTCTCCTATCTCCGCCTCCCAAGTAGCTGGGACCACGGGCACCCGCCACAACGCCTGGCTATTTTTTGGTTGCAGCCGCCATTGCTGTTTGGCAGGTCCCCAGGCCGGATTCAAACCCGCCAGCTCAGGTGTATGTGGCTGGCACCTTAGCCACTTGAGCCACAGGCGCCGAGCCCCCTTTCATTTTCTTAATGTTTGTGTGAGAATGTGTAAGTATGTCAGAGAAAAGCTTTTCATTTACATGAATTTTCTTTTTTTTTCTTCTTTTATACTGAGTCCTTTTTGTAATTATGGTAGCATCCCTGCAAGATAAGTGTAAGATGAGGTATGCTTGTTTAATCCTAAGATTTAAAAGGTCATAAATACTTTCTACATTTTCTATAAAATTTTTATTGTGTTAGCATTTACATTCCTTCATCCCAAGTCTTACCCTGTCACCCTAGGTAGAGCGCCATGGCATCACGTCTCACAGCGACCTCAAACTCTTAGGCTCAAGTGATCCTCATGCCTCAGCTTCCCAAGTAGCTGGGACTGTAGACGTGCCACTACACTCAGCTAATTTTTCTATTTTTACTAGAGACAGGGTCTGGCTTTTGCTCTGGCTGGTCAAACTCCTGAGTTCAAGCAATCCACCTGCCTCAGCCTCCCAGAGTCCTAGGATTACAGGTGTGAGCCACCATACCAGGCTAGCATTTACATCTATGATTTAGTCAAACTTCATTTTCATGTACTAAGTGAGATGAAGGTCAAGATTTTTAAGCCTAAAAGGATATACTGAAGTGTCAACAGATGTCATTCATTTGTGTATAACTCTTAATATGGATATATGCTTTCATTCTGCTATTACTGTTCCTGGGTAAGCAATTTATTAGAGATTTTCAAAATGTTAACATCACTGTTTATCCATAATTTCTATTCTTGCTATAACAAATTCAAACTTCTTATCTATTCTCTTCCTCTAAGGAGAGATAACCAAAAATAAATACCTATTTTCCTTACATTTGTCCTGAAGTTTAAAAAGTACAAACAAATATTCCATTCAAATTACCTGCTGATAGTGAGGGAAGTTTTTTAGAGCCTTGAAAAGCAGACAGGTGACCTCTGACAACAGACGAACAGGCATCCCCCTGGCCAGTCCTTGGCGTGTTAAGTTCAGAGCACAGGCACTGGCTGTGAACTGCACTGGCAAATCCAATGGGTGATTCCTCATTCCTACAGCCACAAGCTGAAGATGAACTTGTTTTTAGTGGCACATGACAACATTCGCATTCTTTATACTGTCTTGTGTGTTTCGGTTGACAAAAATGTTTGCCTGTTGGACAGTATCAGACTTTCCCTATTATCAGCATTTATTCTTTAGGACATCAAGGTATTGCAATAATACCTTCTAATCCAAACCCAGTCGCTAATTAGCTATATGACTCTAGGCAAGTCACTTCTTTTCTCTAGACCTCCATTTCCTGATCTATAAAATTAATTTCATAATCATCTATTGTGATAGGCATTGCAGTGGATACAAACATGATTCAGATTTACTCATTAGAGCAAAGCCTTCTGAGAAAAATAGGGTATGTAAGCAAATGACTGTGAGGAATGTTAAAACAAACGAGGCAAAAATCAAGTCATTTCTGATCCAGTTACTGAGGGAGTAATCACCTCTGCTAGATAATCAAAAAGCCTCATTCAGAGAAAACATCTTGCGAGGGTCTCAGATAGGATTAGACAGAAAGAGATAAAGACGGGGGGGGGGGGGGAGAGGAAATAGAAGGGAGGTATGATTAGGAAAACCACAAAGTGGACAAAAGGATGAGAAGAATGCAGAAGAATGCAGAACAGTGGAGAAAAGTTCAAAACGTGATAAAAAGTAAGTTAATTTAAAGCCAACCCGCAGAAGACCCAGAAGACAAATGTAAGCTCAGGCATTGTTCTAAGCTTAGACCGCACCAGCACTGACATTCAGCGACATGTTTCCTCTAGCAAATAATCACCTCAGAGCTGAGAATCTACGGATACTACATCAACCATGATTTTAAGAGACCATAGCCCGTCAACTTTGACAGCTGCATCAACTTACGAAGCCTAGAAATAGACCTGATATACTTCTGCTATGAAAAATGATTGTTTTTGTAAATTGTTAAACCTGCTTTTTGAATTTCATAAGATTGCCATCATCTACGATTTAAAAATCCAGAAACCAGGCTCAGTTCCTGCGGCTCAAGCGGCTAAGGCGCCAGCCACATACGCCTGAGCTGCTAGGTTTGAATCCAGCCCAGTTCTGCTAAACAACAATAACGGCTACAACCAAAAAATAGCCAGGCACCTGTAGTCCCAGCTACTTAGGAGACGGAGGCAAGAGAATCGCCTAAGCCCAAGAGCTAGAGGTTGCTGTGAGCTGTGATGCCATGGCACTGTACCCAGGGTGACAGCTTGAGGCTCTGTCTCAAAAAAAAAAAAAAAAAAAAAAAATTCCAGAAACCAAAAGAAGTGGGATTTTTCACATCAAACACAGAATCCTAGTAATAAAAAAGAATTTCAAACCATCTCATTCAAAACCAGCACATTATACCCCTTGATTTCACTAATGTACACAGCTATGATTTAACAATAAAAATAAATAATTTAAAATTAAAAAAATAATAATTCAATCTCATTATAGATGGAAAGCAAAGGTCTAGTTCCTTACACAGTATGCTTTTAATCTGTGAATAAATTTAATCTCCATGGCTCAGTGCCTATAGCTCTGAGGCTAGGGTGCTGGCCATACACACTGGGGTTGGCAGGTTGGAACCGGGCCTGGGCCTGCCAAAAAATAACTACTACAAAAAAAAAAAAAAAAATAGCTGGGCGTTGTGGTGGGTGCCTATAGTTCCAGCTACTTGAGCGGCTGAGACAAGAGAACTGCTTGAGCCCTAGAGTTTGAGATTGCTGTGAGCTGCAATGCTACAGCACTCTACTGAGGGAGACATAGTGAGACTCATCTCAAAATAAAAATTAAAAAAATAAATAAATAAATTTAATCCCCAAGTTGCAGAAAGTCTTTTTTTTTTTTTTTTTTGAGACAGTTTCAATTTGTCACCCTGGTAGAGTGCCATGAAGTAATATAGCTCACAGCAACTTCTAACTCTTGGGCTCAAGTGATTCTCCTGCCTCAGTCTCCCAAGTAGCTGGGACTACAGGCAACTGATACAATGCCCAGCTATTTTTAGAGATGAGGTGTCACTCTTGCTCAGGCTGGTCTCAAACAAGTGCTAGGGTTAGAGGCGAGAACCACCAGGACCGGCCACACCCATATTTTAAATTAAATGCCAAGTATTACAAATAATAACTATATGATAATCTTTCTTAAAATCCTTCACTTACATGTTTTACTTAATTCTAAATAATTATAATTTTCAAATAAACACACATAAAAGAAAAATAAAATAGCTGCAATTTTCCTTCCCAAACCACTTAATACTTTAAATTACACTTAAAATCATCCCTGCTAAACAAAAGCTAAGTTTTCTTATCTCAGTAGTAGTAACTTCATTCACTAAATACTTCAAACGGCAGATTTGACGATCCTCAATTATTTTCATTTTTATTTATTTTTGTTTATTTTTTTCCACACAGATTCTCTTTCTATCACCAAGGGTAGAGTGCCTGTGGCATCATAGCTCTCCTCAAAATCAAACTTTTGGGTTCGAGTGTTTCTCTTGTCTCAGCATCCTGAGTAGCTGTGACTACAGGCGCCCACCACAATGCTCAGCTAGTTTTTCTATTTTTAGTAGAGATAGGGTCTGGCTCTTGCTCAAGCTGGTCTCAACTCCTTGAGCTCAAGCGATCCACCCACCTCTGCCTCCCAAAGTGCTGGGACTACCCTCCTGAGCCACTGTACCTGGCCAATTATTTTGATTTTGTACTAGGCTTGTTCTTTTAGAGGACCAGATATTACAATCTTCAAGAGTAAACATGTAAGGGCAAAGGTGGTGCACATAGCTAGCTCAGTGAGTAGGGCACCAGCCACATGCACATAGGCAGGCAGGCTTGAACCCAGCCCAGGTCTGCTAGACAACGACAACTGCAAAAAAAAAAAAAAAAAGTAGCCAGGCCTTGTCGAGGACGCCTGTAGTCCCAGCTACTTGGGAGGTTGAGGCAAGACAATCGCTTAAGCCCAAAGAGTTTGAGGTTGCTGCAAGCAGTGACACCACAGCACTCTACTGAGGGCAACATAATTAGACGGGGGGGGGGGGGGGGGGGGGGGGGGGGAATGGTAAACACATAGATGGAATAAAAAATGAGTAAGAAACAACTTCTAGGGTAAAATGAATTCGTGTTAATAAATTAGTAGGTCCTGGATAGCGCCTGGTGGCTCAAGGAATAGGGCAGTAGCCCCATAGACTGGAGGTGGTGGGTTCAAACCCAGCCCTGGCCAAAAACTACAACCAAAAAAAAAAAAATTTAATGAATTAATTAGTAGGTTCTATTTTAGATAAAATCTTGTAGTATTTCTAGTATCCCCTTACTCATACCAAATTTTACAAATTATTTGATTCAAACTGATTCCATGTAAATCCAGATGCTCAAAGAAGACAATTTGGCAGCTAAGTTTAACAACATACTCTTTTCTCTTTATTTACGATATAATAAGATATATTTAACTCATTTATTCAGGAGGTTTATTGAACGTGGTTTTTTTATTTTTTTTGAGACAGAGCCTCAAGCTGTCACCCTGGGTAGAGTGCTATGGCATCACAGGTCACAGCAACCTCTAACTCCTGAGTTCAAGTGATTCTCTCGCCTCAGCCTCCCGAGTAGCTGGGACTACAGGCGCCCGCCACTAACGCCCGGTTATTTTTTTGGTTGCAGCTGTCCTTGTCATTTGGCAGGCCCAGGCTGGATTTGAACCCGCCAGCTCAGGTGTATGTGGCTGGTGCCTTAGCTGCTTGAGCCACAGGCATCAAGCCTATTGAACATGTTTTAATAGAACCAAGTTAAGATGTAATAACAAAAATTGTCTTTCAGCAATTACCTTTAAAATAGCAGGCATGGTTACCTGCGTTGAAAATGTCTCCGTGAAGAGCCTATAGAGGGCTTCCTTCATAAAACAAGACCTATTCCTGTATCGGCTCAGTGCTTCTGTAATCTGATTCATATTGGCTCCTCCAGCAACCTGAAAAACAAAGATGTTACCAACAGCTTTCAACATTCTTTTTTTTGAGTCAGAGTCTCACTATGGCACCCTCAGTAGAGTGCTGTGATGTCACAGCTGACAGCAACCTCAAATTTATGGGCTTAAGCAATTCTCTTGCCCAACCTTCCAAGTAGCTGGGACTACAGGCATCCACCATAACGCCCAGCTGTTTTTTCGTTGCAGTTGTTGTTTAGCTGGCCCGGGCCAGGTTTGAGTCCACCAACCCTGGTGTTATGTGGCCAGCATCCTACCCACTGAACTACGGGCATCATTGAGCAGAAAATTTGGGGGGCCTCAAGGGTTGGGAACAATAAAAAGTAATGTTGAATTAAATGTTCCAGGTGCTTGACAACGTTCCTCTCATTTAATCATAATTCTAATAGATAAAATTTATCATTAACTTCATTTTTATATTATGGGTCCAGAGAAGTACACTGTGCAGCTCAATGTAACAAAGTGGTGGCATATGAATCAAAAACTATCTCCCTACAAATATATCATAATGAAGACCGTAAATGAATGATGTAACATGTAACTTTGTTTTGTTTTGAGACAGTGTCTCACTCTGTCCCCCTGGGTAGAGTGCCATGGTGTCATAGCTCACAGCAACCTCAAACTCTAGGGCTCAAGCAATCCTCTTGCCTCAGCCTCTGGAATGGCAACTACAGGTGCCTACAATGATGCCCAGCTAAACATGTAAATTTTTAACCAACCAATAACAACAAACATGTATGTTTTCTAAATACTCATATTGGATAAATTAGATGAAAGGACAGGAAGAAGGCCACAAAATAAAATGAAAAAGGAGTTGGCTTTTTTTTTTTAGTAATATTAATTCTTCTGGCTTGGCACCTGTGGCTCAAGTGGCTAAGGCGCCAGCCACCTACACCTGAGCTGGTGGGTTCAAATTCAGCCCGGGCCTGCCAAACAACAAGGACAGCTGCAACCAAAAAATAGCCGGGGGTTAGTGGCGGGCTCCTGTAGTCCCAGCTACATGGAAGGCTAAGGCAAGAGAATTGCTTAAAGCCCAAGAGCTGGAGGTTGCTGTGAGCTGTAAAGCCATGGCACTCTACCGAGGGCAACAAAGTGAGACTATCTCAAAAAAAATAAATAAATAAAGTATGCATATAGCATGGCATCTGGCACAAAAGAGCTAATGTTCAATTATCAATATCAAGTTGACTAAACAACATGGAGACTGGGACTACCTGTTAATGTTATATTCCCACAACCTACCACATTATAGGTGAACAACTGTGAATCATTAGATAAGCTAAGGATTTTTTCTATCTTTGTAACCTCAATACCTAGTGCAAGTCTGGTGTACAGCAAAAGCTTAATGATGTTTTGAGTAAATGAAACAAAACTTCTATCAGGTAAGAACAAACCCTCAAGCCTTGTTTGGTAGTAAAGAAGTCAGAATAACCAGCATCCGTAGCCAATAGTCCCACAAATTGCATCGCAGGCCGTTGCCGTATAAACAGTTCTACAGCTCCATCAGTGATGCAATTGCCCCCAGAAATATCCAGTGATACAACATTAGGCAGGATATCCTTCTGCTGTAGCAAATGAAAAGCTAGGTCTGATTGGAGTTGCCTGTGATCAGAAATATCCAGGTGAAGCAGACATTTAAGTTCCCTAATGACTGCAAGAATTTGTGATTTGGACATGGTCAGGCATTTCAGATAATGCATTGTAAGAGACTTGAGTCGATCCTTACAGGTAAGCAATGCAGAGATGTCAGTGACCAGAGTGTTTGAGATATCCAAGCTTTCAAGTCTTGGTAAGTGAGAAACATTAGCCAGGTCTTCAGTATGAAAACAGACATTGAAAACACTTAAAATGCGAAGACCAGTGAGCTGACCAAAGGACAGTGATCTTGAATCTTGGGGGATGCTTGTTGAGTCTAACAGAAGACATTGGAGATTTTGCTGGATCCAGTTATTGCTGCAGAGTCCGCTGATGATGTCCGGGATTGGGAGGTCAGCACATACTGCAGTAGCATCCAGTTCAATGAGCTTATGATGGCAGAAAGCTTTTATGAATGCAGCTGTAGAGATTTTAGCTTTTTGGATACTGACCAGCTTCAATTTCATTTGGTTGCCTTGGAAAATGCTTGCCGTTCTGTCAGTCAGCTTGCCTATAAGAGAACCAGAACCAACTTATAATGACAACTTCTAGGGCTGGACATGGTGGCTCACTCTGAGCTCAGGAGACCAGCATGAGTCAGAGAAGAGACCTTGTCTCTTAACAACAACAACAAAAGCTGGGCATTGTGGCAGGCGCCTGTAGTCCCAGCTACTTGGGAGGCTTAGGCAAGAGAATTGCTTAAGCTCAAGAGTTTGAGGTTGCTGTGAGCTATAACGCCAGAGCACTCTACGGAGGGCAACAAAATGAGACTCTGCCTCCCCCACAAAAAAGACAACAGATTGCATGCCTTTCCAGCATGCAACGTGACAATGACAATAGTTGTAATAAAAATACTTACTAATAACACTTAGGATACTTATAATAATAATGCCTGTACTTACTCTATGCCAGGCATTGTTATTCTTCCACTAAAACTATAAAAGAAACCATTGTAACTAGTACTATATAGCTGAGGAAAACGAAGCTTAAAGAGGCCAAGTAACTTCCCAAGATCAACATAGGAGGCAGAATCGGTCAAACCCGGTTTGACTCTATAGCTCAAAGTTTTTTATCCACAGTAACCTTGCCACAGAAACAAATGACAAAATAACATAGGTAAATAAGTACAGAATACACAATATGCAAAAAACACAACTAATGATTACTTCTAACTAAATTACTAGATGATCTTTAACAAGTCTCTTCGTTCTCTGGGCCTCATTTTCCTCATCTGTAGAATCAGACGGCTGTATTAGATTTCATCAGCAAAGATTTACTAGGCATATTCTGTATGTGAGATCCCACGTTAATAGTGGCACACATAGGCTCGGCACCTGTGGCTCAAGCAGCTAAGGCGCCAGCCACATACACCTGAGCCGGTGGGTTCTAATCCAGCCTGGGCCTGCCAAACAATGACAGCTGCAACCAAAAAATAGCTGGGCATTGTGGCGGGTGCCTGTAGTCCCAGCTACTTGGGAGGCTGAGGCAAGAGAATAAGCCCAAGAATTTGAAGTTGCTGTGAGCTGTGATGCCACAGCACTCTACCCAGGGCGACAGCTTGAGGCTCTGTCTCACAAAAAAAAAAAGAACGAAAGAAAAAGAAAAGAAAAATTAGCTGGGCACTATGGCAAGCACCTACAGTTCCAGCTACTTGGGAGGCGGAGGCAAGAGGATCACTTGAGTCCAGGAGTTTGAGGTTGCAGTGAGCTATTATTGTGCCATTGCACTCCAACCTGAGCAAAAAAGCCCTATTTAGGGCAGCACCTATGCCTCAATGGGTATGGTGCCGGCCCCATATACCCAGGGTAGGGGGTTCAAACCCATCTCTGGTCAAACTGCAACAACAACAAAAATAGTCGGGCGTTGTGGCGGGTGCCTGCACTCCCAGCTACTCGGGAGGCTGAGGCAAGAGAATCGCCTAAGCCCAGGAGTTTGAGGTTGCTGTGAGCTGTGTGACCCTACGGCACTCTACCGAGGGCAATAAACTGAGACTCTGTCTCTAGAAAAAACAACAACAAAAAGCCCTGTCTAAAAATAAATAAATAAATAAATTGTAGAGGAGCCTTATCATTACCTTGCCAAGTCAACACTCCAACAAATCGATCAGCTATTCCCTGAGGGAAACTCCAATGCTCCGGAAGGCACAGTGTTCCGTCGGGTCTTTTAGAGCACAATTTCTCCAGATTAGCAACCAGGGCATTCAGGCAGATGTTGACCAAAGAGTAGGGAGATGCTTCCTCCTATCAAACAATCCCCAGACAAACTTAATAGATAAAATACAGCTGCAAAAATCCAACATAAAATTTATCATGTCAGCTCGGCGCCTGTGGCTCAAGCGGCTAAGGTGCCAGCCACATACACCTGAGCTGGTGGGTTCGAATCCAGCCTGGGTCCACCAAACAATGAGGGCTGCAACCTAAAAATAGCTGGGCATTGTGGCAGACACCTATAGTCCCAGCTACTTGGGAGGCTGAGGCAGGAGAATCCCTGGAGCCCAGGCTGTGAGCTGTGATGCCACAGCACTCTACTCAGGGCAACAGTTTGAGGCTGTCTTAAAAAAAAAAAAAAAAAAAAAATTTATCATGCCATACATATCCTACTTGATGAGGATACCTGAAGATATGTCCTCTTTGGAAATAATTTGAATGTAATGAAACCACTTACTTGGCTCAGCACCCGTAGCACAGTGGTTACAGTGCCAGCCATATACACTGAGGCTGGTGGGTTCAAACTCGACCTGGGCCAAATAAACAACAATGACAACTGGAAGGGCAGCACCTGTGGCTCAAAGGAGTAGGGCGCCGGCCCCATATGCCGGAGGTGGTGGGTTCAAGCCCAGCCCCGGCCATTAAAAAAGAAAAGAAAATGACAACTGGAACAAAAAATAGCCGGGTGTTATAGAAGGCACCTGTAGTTCCAGCTACTTGGGAGGCTGAGGCAAGAGAACCACTTAAGCCAAAGAGTTTGAGGTTGCTGTGAGCTGTGACACCACCGCACTCTACTGATAGTGATAAAGTGAGACTCTGTCTCAAAAAGAAAAAAAAAAAGAAAAAGAAAAAAACCCACTTACTTATTATGACAGTGTAAAAAGTGATATGCATTCAGTAGAAACCATGAATTTTGATCTCTTCTTGTGCTAGTCATAGCTGTACTTTTTCCCACTGTTTAAGAAATTTTTATTAAAGCAAAAATTTTATAATGCAAATTATGTTTCCTTGCTCAGTTATCAATTCTGTTACTTAGAACTAACATTCTGAGCTATTCCACAGTAAAAAATTACAAAATTAAAGAAAGGAATGTTGGGTGGCACCTGTGACTCAGTGAGTAGGG
>CAUYPK010036235.1:0-36148 GCA_963574355.1 Loris lydekkerianus
TTGTACTAGACTGTTTATTGCAGCTCAATTTACAATTGCCAAAATGTGGAAACAGCCTAAATGCCCACCAACCCAGGAATGGATTAACAAGCTGTGGTATATGTATACCATGGAATACTATTCAGCTATTTAAAAAAATGAAGACTTTACATCCTTCGTATTAACCTGGATGGAAGTAGAAGACATTATTCTTAGTAAAGCATCACAAGAATGGAGAAGCATGAATCCTATGTACTCATAGGATTGATGTGAGGACAATTAACAACAATTAGGGTCAGGGTGGGGGCGGAGGAAGGGGAGAGCAGAGAGAGAAAGAAGGAGGGAGGGGTGGGGAAAAGAAGAGCGGAGAGAGGGAAGGAGGGAGGGGGGTGGGACCTTGGTGTGTGCCACACCTTCTGGGGGCAAGACACGATTGCAAGAGAGACTTTACCTAACAAATGCAATCAGTATAACCTGGCTTATGGTACCCTCATTGAATCCCCAACAATAAAAACAAACAAACAAACAAACAAACAACTATGAACAAAGTCCTATGCACACCACACATATCTTATTTTTAAGTAAAAACAAAACAAAACAAAACAAAACAGGAACAAATACAATCACCTGGCCACATGTGGCCGTGGGCTGTAGTTTGAGGACCCCTGAAGAGTGCATGAAGTCCCTGTGTATGCAGCTTAGGCGGTTTCTGCACACTCCCTTCATTCACACAAGTTTTAACTTCTTCATGTTCTTTTTGTCTCTTCTTCATTGGAAAGACTTTGTGGCCACTCTGCCGTCTGGTCTCTCCTTGACCGATTCAGCCCCATCCTGTTTCCTTGGGGACACTTCTTGTTCCCAGGCCTTGTGACACACTCCGTTATGCTCTTTACAGGGCATCATACTACTATGACAGCAGTGCCTACCAGGCTGCCCCCCACCCAGACTCAGTGACTGCAGGATCTGTATATACACCACAGTGACCCAAGGGCACTGGGAAATCACAGCCTTCTCCTGGCCTGCGGCACCAGCAGGCGGTGTGGATTCCTGCAGGATGGCGCGCAGCAGCTGTGCAGCAATCCCTTCAGTCTGGTGTGGAGAGTGGCGGCAAGAGCTGCACTGCCCGCCTCTACTTCTGAGATTTCCTCACATGTCTAAGCTGAGGATGGGTTGAAGGCAGCTTGGAACATATGCTATCTCTGTACTTTGCCTTCCTAGTACTCCCCCTCCATTCTGCTTCCTTCTTCCCACCCATTCCCTGGGAAGAAAAATGGGGGGGTCATCTTTTGTAATGTTGTGTCTTCTGCCATGTAAGAGCAGTTCTGGAGCTTGGCTGTCATAAGTAGCAAAGGTTTCTTCTCTAGCTGGAGGAGAATTCCATAAACTGGATCCTCCAGACTGGGACTATGGTATATTAAAGAGGGGAGATGGGAGTATTTGGAGAATCTTCCCTGAATAGCCTGACTTGGAAGTCTGTTTATCACCCATCCATCTATCTAGCCATCTATTCATCTCCTCTTTTTCTGCATAACCCTGTTTTTTATGCCAATCTCATCTACTATATGCCTCCACCTTCAATTAGATAGGCACTTAGGCCAACCTGAGAAGGCCACCCTTTCAGAGAGACACTTTACTAATTTTCATACTTTTTTTTTTTTTGGTTATAAAATGAATATGTTTCTGTGAGAAGTCATGTCATTTCTATATGGAAATGAACAATGTGCCAACTACCAATTCCTTTTAAAAAAAGCAGGGAAAAAACAAAGCTTTGGCTTTTTTCTCTTGGTAGAGTTTCTGTCACTATATAAAGCAGACAGAACATTCTTTATTTTTGAAGACAACCTTTTGCAGCAAGTGCATGATAGTGCATTATATGAATAGCTACTCCTTTTTTCTTTGAAAATTTAGGCAGCAAAGCTTGATATTTTGCCAAGCATAGTACGGGGTATCAGCAATACAAACTGATCCACACATATGAAGTGTTAGTTAACATCTCAGAAAGAAATCTTGATGAGATTAAATATGTTGATTCCTGTCATAGTTAACTGAAGCAGTTCACAAAAGAGGAATTCATCTATAATCTCTCGCTTAGATACTGAAAAAAAAAAAAAAGAAAGAAAAAGAAAACGACAGCTGACTGCAGACATTAGTATCACTTGGGTCAGCAAGCTGGATACCTGCTTTAAGAATAGATTTTGCCTTCTCTGTAACTTGCTTTTATGTACCGTATATACTCAAGTATAAGCCGAGTTTGTGCCAAAAAACCCTCGGCTTATACTTGAGTATATACAGTACCTTGCTTTTGACATAAATTCTAAAACAGGATCTCATCATTAGACAAAGGAACATTCTGAAGCTTCTGTGGTACATCTCCTTGCAATTTAAAAAAATTTCTAGTGCCCCCAAATCCACCCATTACAGGGGCATATGAATTTGTCACATAATAGGATGTTTGTATCCAGAGCTTCACAAATCACACAAACTCACACGTCCTCAAGGTTTTGCTATAATCAAACCTCTCCTTTGGATAGACACAATAACAAGCGTATCTTCTCACATTAAGTAATATGGGGTGGCCATAAAGTTTGTGGCAATTTAAATAGTTTTAACTATTAAATTGTAAACGAACTTTATGGCCACCCTATATTTCATATAAAAGTTTCAATGTTTGAAATAACAAGGCACAGAGTTCATGTTGCAGTTATTGGGTTCCTTCCCTATCTTATATATAGATGAATTTGAATAAAACTTCTGATTCTGGTTCTATATGTGTCTTCATGACAAGGCACCAAAAATAGCCAAGGTATGGCATTTTGCTTTGGAATGAACTATAGCCAACATATTGACAGTTAGAGGCTAACTACTCAGGCAAACCTATCTGTGCTGCTAATGTGTCATTACCTGCACGTGCATTAAGAAATACCCCATGACATGGTGAGACAGATGAGGCCACTACAGAAAGGTTCTATGTAAGTGACTCAGCTTGCCACCACACACATTATGATTGGTGTGTGCTTTTTTATTCATATTTTAATTAATAGCAGAGAGTTGCATTTGACTCAATTAGGTATGTTTGTGACCTGGGCACTAGCATGATGTGGGGCCAATGAATTCCACCATTAGGGCTAAATCTGTACTCTTGATGATAAGATCAGGCACAGCTTTGTCTTCCACAAAGGGAAGAACTCTAACAAATAACCTCCAGTGTAGAGAATTGAAATGTAATACTCAACATTAGGATGCAGTATAGGTTCTATACCCTTTATCCCAGGCGATATTTGGAAATAGTTTATAAACCAAGACCTATAAGTTCCTGGGTACACTTTACATTTTATCTCTAAATATTTCTTTATCACTTGTTTATAGGTGAGGTTGAGCTTTGCATGAGAATGGATGGAGAACATGGGATGCTGGTAGCATTACCCAGCTCAGGCCGGTGTCCTTTATATCCCCAAATCAAGATAGTATATGATCAGTTCACCAAACCCACACTTGGCAGTTCAGTGAACATTTGGTATTACCCAGGATGCTCTTGGAGGCCTGAGTGCTCAACCTCGGTGGTGTATCAAAGTATTTCCTTCATATACAGTACTCTCCCTGAGGGAGGTAAGTTATTGGTGGGCAGTTTTCTCAATCTTATGTTTTGGTACCCCTTATAGATCGGAGCCCCTGCCAGATGCCAGTTGACCACCTCCTTAAACTGGCTTTCAGAACATGTAGACTCTAGAAGAGTTTCTTCCTCTATCGTGTAGCCATATGTTAATAGTGTTTATTGAGGAAGAAAGAATATAGTGAACCACCCTATAGAAGGCTATAAGCTCTTATAAACAGTAATTCATGGGACTATGGAGAGAGTGGGGAGGATGTGAGGCTCACAAATCATAGAATTAGGGGATCATAGACAAGAAACAGAAATAAAGGTGCTCACACTGGCATTCTCTCTCTCTTTCTCTCTCTGTCTCTTCCGCTGTGATATAAGTAGATGTCTTTGTACCTTGACCACAATTCATGGAGAATAAACAAAAGGTCAATGGACAGAATCACTTCTGTGGGCAAATGAGATTCTTGGGCCCCATCTTCCTTCCTAAGAAATACACATGTAAAGTTTCCGTCATGTAGGATGAAGGCTGAGATGGCTTAGCTTACAGTTGGATCTTAAGAATGAGAATGTAAGAAACTAAAGGAGCACTCCTTCTACTTTGCTGTTTTCCAGCATAGGTCTGATTGGTTCACATACCCAACTTAGTAATAGTAAAAGAATTAAGCTCTTACATACTCCTGACACTATGCTAAGTAACTTATCTGCTCTTGACATTGCTTACGGACTATTTTATAGAGGAGGAAAGGGAGGCTCAAAACGTCTAATAAACATACTTAAGATTCCCCAGCTAGTAACAGGGGAAGCTGGGATTCATAGTCAGCTTCACTAGTAAATTGGGATAATCAAGCACACCTTGTGCAGTGATTGTGAGGATTCACTGTAACATACAGCAGGTACCTGTCATCTAGTACCTGAGCTGTATGCGGGCTCTATTATTAATTTTCACTCCCCCTAAATGTCTTCTCCACACATTGAGTTATGGTTTCTGTCAATTTTTCATTTGTTTTTCCAGCTGTGAATTAAAACTTATTTAATATTCTCTTTGTTCTGGTTTCATCTCCTGGTAAGTTACTGTGGTGTGTGAGGGCCACTATCTTTCCCATTGCATCATGTTTTAAAATCAAAGCAAGAGATAAAAGGCACGTATTTCTTACCATATTCTCTTTTCCTTATGTGCAAATCCATGTGTGTTAGCTGTTTAAAAAATAAACACGTTTACAATGCTCATTTAAGAAAGGCATGTGGGAGCATGCCCGCCTATCATGCGTCATCAATTAAGTCATTTTCCTGTCATGTTTATTGCCAAAATGCCATCCTAGAATTGAAATATAAGTATTTTAGGGATAGTAGATTCCTTAGGAGGTAGGCTTATGTTTTTTACCATACATAGTACTGAGGAGAAATGTTCTTATCCAGAAAATATTTGTACAATAGAATACTGCCAACACATAAATGTCTCTGGAAATACCACCCGACACCTAAAAATCCCAAACAGCCAACACCCTGATCTGACAAGATAACTTTCTATTTGGGATACAGGCAAACTTCTCCTTTCCTTAATCAAGACATACTTGACTTAACGCTTAAACAAAACTTTCAGACCTGTATGTCAAAGCTAACACCGTCAGTTTGGGAACTCTTATTTGGAAAACTACACGTGGCTCTTTCTAGATTCATGGCATTTCCCGTGCCTGGGCTACTGAGGCTTCCAGCTGTCCATGTAGGCTCATTCTATGTGTGGCTGAAGCCCTTCCTCCTGGCTGGGCGAACAGTGTAGGTCCAGGCCTGTTGAGAGTTAGGATTTAAAGATTAACTGATACGGCATCAGACTTCATAGCACGGGTCTGTGTTTATGCTCTTTCTTCCTCTGAACCTCAGCTCAGATACCTCTCTTTCACAAGGACTCCCTATTGGTGTGCTCTCCGTTTATGCCAACAAGCGGTATATTCATTCATCAGCAGATGGCTTGCTCCCATACCCCCAGATGCCGAGGGCCCCACTCATTGTAAATAAAGTCTAAAGCTCAAATAGGGGATGAAATCCAACTTCAACCATCTTCCACCATGTTGACCTTTTGGAAAGGGACCCTATGAAGTAGCAACAAGGCAGTTGAAATGTCAGCCAGTTGCTCAGGACCAGGCACAGTAAGTTCCTGAAGACAGTTTTGCCTGTACCACCTCAGCTCTGGTTCATTTTGTTTCTCCTGGGGCCATGTGGGAAGGAGCCCATTCCTTCAGGGAGAAGGCTATCTGACTACATCGGATCAGATAATCATTCAGACAACCAACATTTATTGCCCAGTATCTTAGGTTCAAATGTATGTCAAATGTATGCAAAAATAAGTCACGCTTAGTCTCTGCCTTCCAAGAAATGCTTATTTATTAAAAGGTATAGGATATCTACTATGTGGTTGTAATAAGGCTTATATTGAGAGGTACAGAGAAGAGTGGTAGGAGTTTCCTGGAGGGGTTTGAACTGGCAAGGACTTGGGTAGTTGGAGAAGGAAAGCATGGAGGATGCACAGACAAAAAAGGGAAGCGTGTTCCGGAAACACCACAAGAGTTTTGAGGGAATAAGTGACCATCAGTTCCCAAAGTGTAAGGGACCTTCTTGGTCTTCTGGAGTCTTAAGTCAGCAATGGCTGAATACTCCTTCTATGTTCAAAGCACTGTGCTGCAGACTCTGGATAGGAAGTGAACAAAAGGAACTTGGCTTCTCCTTCTAGGGAGTTTACACACAATTTTTTATGCTTGAAGTCACTTCCAAAATGGGAAACACCAGAGATGTCTCTAGGGATTAGGGTAAAAATTAAAAGGTGAAGCGGTTTTGTCTCTACATACGTGTAGGTTATTGAAGCGCGTGTGATATGTGGGGTTAACATATTTATGTAAAGTTGTTGAACTGACTATTATAACTCTTCTCAGAGGTCTGGGAGTGGTCCTTTGATGTTAACATGAGAAGCTGCTATCTGGGCTCCCCATCTTCTACTGTCCTTCTCCATATACCCATTACTTCCTGATTGAGTCACAAATACAAATTTTACAGACTAGAGGTCCCCCCAACAGAATAGACATGTTTTGTCCAGTTTTCTTAGTTATTATTTTCTAATGTATCTAATGCCAACATCTTGATCCCCATGGGGGGGGGGGGGTATGTAAAAAGGAGGAATGCAGATGTCTTTCCATTTGTTTATAGCACCATAAAGTGGACAAACATGGGCCAGAAGCAGCAGCAGCATTTCTTGGATAGGTGACCTTAGAACATTGGTACTTAGACTTCAGAGCACAAGGAATTACGTGGTTGCTAAAAATGCAAATAACCCAGTCTTCGCTACCAGAAATTCTACCTTGTATTTTAAATTAGCTTTGTATACAGATAGAAATGCTTTCAGCTGTAAGGAGCAAATAGCCACTAATAACTTAGTCTCTCACATAAGTCTCCTAGAATTATTCCAGGGTTGGGGCAGCTCAATGAAGTTGCCAGGGGCCCAGGCCCTTCAGATTTCTTGTGGTACCTTCTCAAGTGTATCATCCAGAACCATCTCCCCTCATGACCATGGACAACAGCTGCTCCCAGTAGCACATCCTCTCAACACCATGCTCAGGGGTAGCACCAGGTAACTCTCCTTGTGAACCTTCATCTTTTTTCAGAAGCGAGCAAAATCTTTTCCAGAAACTCCCCATTCATGGCAGGAGTTGTATGGTTTTGACCAGAACTGTGTAGGGAAATGGGAACCATGTTTGGGTTCTCCAGAGAAACTCAAGGAACCAGTAGGAAATATTTTGATGTATATAAATCAGGCTTAGTATGAGAAATTGGTCACGCAGTCAGGGAGGTGAGAAGTCCCATAATGCACCGTCTTGCAAGCTGGAGACAGTAGTCCAAGTCTGACCCCTTGAGAACCAGGGGAACTGATGTGCAAATCCCAGTCCAAGGCCCAGAGAAGATGAGCCGACCCAGGTTGAGAAGTGAAGCAGCAAAAAAGGGGCTGCTCCCCTTTCCTCCTTTCTCCACTTTTTGTTTTCTATTCAGGCCCTGGATAGAATGGATGGTGCCCACCCACATTGAGAAGGGTGAGCTACTCTACTGAGGCTGCTGATTCAAATGCTAATCCCATCTGGAAACACCTTCACAGATACCCCCAGAAATAATCCTTAATCTGAGAACCCTGTGACCACTCAAGCTGACACATGAAATTAACCATTACGGGATGGTATTTGGGAGAGAAAATGGGATAGAATGGTTGGAGTTTAAAAGTGAAGCAACTATGCCTTATGCCCTCAAGCCAAACACACTGGCCTGGGAGCATACCTGGGACCCGTGAGAAATGAGGAAGTAGAGGATGGCTGTCAGGGAGAGAGACAGACATTGTGTCTGCCCCTGCTGGAGGGGTTTCTGATGTAGGTGTCCACAGACCACGTTAAAGCTGATGGTTGTCGGACATCATCTGGGTTATATCAGAATCATCCAGACAGCATAATTAAGTGCCAGAGGTCTGGACTACAGTGATTTGGTGAGTCAGGATTGATGCCTGAGCATCAACACCTTTTTAAAGCTGATTCAGGTATACAGCTAGGAATGAGGATTCACTGGGTCCATAATTCACTTTCTCTGAACACAAGTTAGAGGCCCCTGGAGAATATTAGGATGGTAATAGTGCTTGTCACATAGGGTAGGTGTTAGATTTTAGTTGGTGTACGTGCACTTAAAGCTCAAGTCAGCACATATGTGACAGGTGAATAATAAGTTTGGATCTCAGCCCACCCTCCTCTTATGCCAGATGATTTCAGAGGCAGATCCCAGCTTCTTCCAAAGAAAGTGTTTATCCAAAACAGTGAGAAGTAGACTTGTTTGTCTTGGCTGCTATACTAGTTCTCTCCTGCTGCAGCAACAAATACAAATTTAGCTGCTTAAAACACCAGTTGATAACCTCTCACTTCTGCAGGTTAGCGATCCAGGCAGGAGAGGTGGTGGTGGCAGGGTGTGTGGGGTGTGTGTGTGTGTGTGTGTGCGTGTGTGGCTATCTTCAGGGTCCTGCAGGCCAAAGTGGGAATCAAAAAATCAAAGTATTGGCTGGGCTGGGCTCTTCTCTAGAAGTTCGAGTAAAGAATGTACTTCTTTGCAGAATTCAGTCCCTTGTGGCTGTAAAGCTGAGGTCCCTGGCTTTTTGCTCCTTCTCATGTGGTCTCCATCTTCTGAGCAGCAACAGTGTGTCAAGTCCTCCTCAAGCTCCAACTCCCTCTAACTTCTTCTGTTCCTGGGGAGAAAATTTGTTTTTAAAGGCCCAAGTGATTACACTGGGTCCATGTGGATAATCTCCTTATTTTAAGATTAACTGTGTCTTATAACAAATCACAGAGGTGATTATCTCATCATAGACAACAAGTCCTGGGGGATTAGGGAGGGATAACTTTTAGCTTTCCTGGAGCATCATTAACCATTAGCATTGAAGAATGACTATTGTTGGGCAGCAACTGTGACTCAGTGAGTACGGTGCTGTCCCCATATACTGAGGGTGGTAGGTTCGAACCCAGCCCCCGACAAACTGCAACAAAAAATAGCTGGGGTGTCGTAGTCCCAGCTACTCAGGAGGCTGAGGCAAGAGAATCGCCTAAGCACAAGAGCTGGAGGTTGCTGTGAGCTGTGACACCAGCTCACTGTACCTAGGGCGACAAAGTGAGACTCTATCTCTAAAAAAAAAAAAAAAAAATGACTATCACCTATCCTTCAATCTTGTTATCAGCTGGTATTTAGCAATCTCTCTGGGTGAAGTGTTAGCACCTGTCATGTCTTTGATTGAAGTTCCACGTAGGTATAGTTTATTTCCCATACTAGGCAAAAACCAAAGCAGGAATTTCACTCATGTGTCCTGGCCATGGACATGGAGGAACAGCGGGCTGGCGTGACCTGGAGGGGTTGGAGGCATCAGGTATTCAAGCCTCAGAATTTTGGTTAGACACAAAAGGACAAACAGCAAGAGGAGACAGTTCTATCCAAGGGACTTTTGAGTGACACTGACAGCACCACTGGGTTCAGAGGCTGCCATGAATAAAGATGGTTTCAGAACAGATGGGCCTGGGGAATCTTCCCGTGAACTTGCAATCCCACTGCACTGGCGGCCACCCCTTCCCTGTCTCTGCATGTAATCCTGCTTTTCTCAGAAGCCCAAATTGGTTCTGGCAGATGTGAAATTACTCTTGAAGCAAAGCATATCTTATAGTTGTTCAGAGCACTTTTCAGGAGTTCACAGGCCAGTATTGTTTTCATTTGATTTTCAATCTTCAAACTGGAAAAATTTTAAAATATTGAAAATCAAAGCATAAGGAATTCTACTGGGAGTGGGAGAGTCTGGAATAATATTGAAACGCTAAAATGAAAAAAAAACCCCAAAAACCTGAAGGTCTGAAGACAAGAGCTAAAGATGAGGTTTGGGGCCACTTTTTTTTTTTTTTTTTTTTTTTTTGAGACAGAGTCTCATTTTGTCGCCCCTGGTAGAGTGCCTTGGCGTTATAGCTCACAGCAACCTCAGACTCTTGGGCTTAAACAATTCTCTTGTCTCAGTCTCCCGAGTAGCAGGGATTACAGCCTCCTGCCACAGTGACTGGCTTTGTTTTTTGTGTTTTTTTTTTTAAGAGTGGCCGAGTCTCACTTTGTCGCCTTCAGTAGAGTGCTGTGACGTCACAGCTCACAGCAATCTCCAGCTCTTGGGCTTAGGTGATTCTCTTGCCTCAGCCTCCCAAGTAGCTGGGACTACAGGCACCCACCACAATGCCTGGCTATGTTTTTATTGCTGTTGCAGTTTGGCTGGGGCCGGGTTCAAACCTGCCACCCCTTGGTATATGGGGCCGGTGAGCCACAGGTGCTGCCCTGCCTGGCATTTTTTTTTTTTTTTTTTTTTTTTTTTTTTGGAGACAGGGTCCATTCTTGCTCAGGCAGCAATCCACGTGCCTCTGCCTCCCAGAGTGCTAGGATTGTAGGTGCGAGCCACTGTGTCTGGCCTTGTGGCCACTTCTTTTACGATGATTTTATAGTGCATGCTATGGTGTATGGCCCAGTGCCCCCAATGAGTTTGAGGCTCTTTTTCTTTAGCTGCTGGGAGTGTTGGCGGATGGTGGCTCTCTGCTGTGTTCCTTTCAGGGAAATTACCTGCAGTTGAAGAAAGATTTCATGTCCAAGGTCATGGCCCCTCCCTGGGCAGCCCTGATCCAATGACAACTGGTAAATAGTAGAGAAGAAGGGCCAGGCAGCCTTGCCTCAAGTTGGACAAGCCTGAGGGGCTGTCCTGCTCCAGAGTTTCCCCAGGGATTGGCTCTGGCCTTTGTGAGGATGGCTTCATGATTCAACAGCTCCCTTGGCCTGGTCCTGCTCCCTCTACTTCCCCACAGGTGAAGGGCAATTCCAAGGGTATTTCCCACCACCATCCAGCATGCTCATCTCTGGGCAATATGTTCTAACAAGTCTCATCAACCTCCAGGATAGATTGTTTGCCAGAGGCCTCCAAAGTGCATGTGCCTCTGTGTGTGTGGCGTGTTCAGGAGCACATGTGTGTATTTTTGTGTTTAATCTGAGAAGAAATGGGCAAATGGTCTAACAATTTAAAATATGATTGGAAAGTATGTTTTATAATTTTAATAACCTATAATGAGGTTTAATTTTCCCTTCTTAAAGTCTTAATTTCATCCCCTCAAAAATTTTGATAGCAAACAGTGGAAAGGGGAACATTTCAGAGAGGCCAAGGTGTGTTAAACTCATTTCCTTCAGTGATGCGTGGGAGCTATCTGCACTTGGGCAGTTGAGAAGAGGGGCAGATTGTCAGCCACATAGCTACCTAGGATATGGCATTTACAAAATAATGGCCCATTTCAAAGGTCAAATTAATAACATTTAAGAGTGCTCCACCATTTAAAAAAAATGACTTAAGGGAATTATTTTCCCCAATTCACCTCAGTTCTCCACTCTTTAGTGTAGTGGTTGGGCGGTAGGTGGGCATGTGGCCCAGGGGTGCTGCTCCTTAGACCTGGGGGAGCTTGTGCAGAATGGCACCTGCCCTGACTCACTGACCTCTAGCTGGGATCTGCTAAAGTGTTAATTTGACTGGAACTGACACACTGATACTAAATTAGTATATGAAAAATTTCCAAAAGAAAAACAGATAGTATATAAAAATAGGCCAATGAATCAATCTAGATAATAAGACACATGAGAGTCACACACCTAAACATGTTTGCTTCATGTCCCAAAGTATGCAGTTCTATGGGTATTTTCTAGGCCTTCTAATGTCCCTAGTTTTCAAACAAAATTGGTACAGTTTGAAGAGAGTGCTGCTTAACCCAACCTTAAATAGTTAAGTAGTAAGGTGCTGTTAAACATGGTGGGAATAAGCCCAGCTGTGAGTGACACAGTGAGTAGAAGGTTCTGGCTTCCTGTGATATACATCTTGGATAAAAGTTTGGCTTCAGTGTTTTAAATATGTAAAATATAGAGATAAAGACCATGACAGGTTAAAAATTATATTTTTTAGAATGATAAACACTATTGAATTGCTACATTTTAAACAAACATCATCTGAAATAATTAAAAAATTCTGATTCCCCGGCTCCACTTCAGACCTACTTGACCCAGGATTAGACATTATAACTAGCACACCAGGCAATCCCTGTGTCCACTAAAATACAAGAAAAACTGGCATAATAGGCTGATTAGCTTTGGCTCTAGAGAACTCTTCAAAGATTAATCTAGACCCCTTGGATTGGGTCCAACGCACACAGATAGAACATAAGGTTTAAGTAATAAAGCAATGAAGTCATGGTCTAAGGTCCTTTTAATTGAACAAATATTTATGGATGATTTTCTGAAAATCTCAGTGGGAAAAATATTTTTAAAAAGTGAATGTGACATAATTCCTTTCCTCTTGTGAATCTAAAATCATATTTTTAACTAAATATGTAATTCAAACAGTCCCTGATTCTCTGTTTTTATTCTTATAGTTCTTCATGAAAGATTGTCTCCTGGAAGTCATTTATATACTGCTCATAAAATTCTAACTAGAATTTTTATTTTTTTGGGGGAACTTATCTCCCCAATTGAAGATCAATATCAGGGTGTTGGATGGGTGAGTTGGTGAATGGTACTATTACAGTCAGCTCTGTTAACATTATGGTCTACCTGAAATCCCATCAGGAATGTGACTTTAGGACACAAAAAATCAAAATAAGTATATTCACAATGTTTGTGCTTATGCTCTGGATGTAGAATGCTGTGTTCCTATTGATTTATTGATATGAGGATGTCCTGGTCCATTGACTGTTCCAGAGAGTTCTTAGAGGTACAACCTTAATTAAAGTTTTAAGCACGAAAAGCCCAGAATTAATGTCTGTGCTATATTTTAATACTTGACTTTGAAAACTGAGAATCTGCAGGCCCCTCAGAATATGTTTCACATCAGCAACTCCTCTAGAGACTGAGGCGGCACCTGACCAAAGGTGCACAGGGGCCAGCCCTCAGGGTTTACTATCTAAGTGAAGACTTGAAGCTTTCTCTCAAATGTGCCTTAATGAATTTAAGTCAGCTAAGCATGCAGTGGATAGCTTGCTTCTAACATACAACAATGCTGAAGAAATGCAAGATACGTGTATTTTCTGAACATTTGATCTCTAAATTTGAGTTTGGAGCCCCATTGCAGTATGACCACCAAGGGATTAAAAGTGGGTCTCTCCTTCCTCCTAAGACCTCATAGGTCTATCCATCCTTGACTATCTAAGATGAAAGTATGTGTTAGGCTGAACATTGATTGATACAATGGTAGTATTCTACACAATGCAGGATTCAGGCTTGGGCCTTCTCTCATTTTATTTTCTGAAGACATCCTTTGCTGACCTCTGTACAGCTTCTTTACTTCACTAGGAAGTCAGTCAGCAGAAGGCCAGCAGCGTTCCACCTACACCATTGCCACTGGAGTTCTTTGGGCAGCAGAAATGCTATGGCTTCCATAAGATGAGACAAAGATTCATTAATTTTACTCAGAAGGCTACTGAGAAGTATGATATTCCTGCCAAAGATTGTATTTAACCAAAAATAACAAGACAAGAAAATATAACTGAATGCCACATGAAACAATAAACAATTGACTTAGACCAACAGAGGATTCAGCTAATGGAGTTATCCGGCATGGATTCTATTTAATATGTATTTGGGGGGAAAAAAGAAGATTAAGAACATTGGCAGAGTGCTAGAAATTATTAAAAAATGGAAATTCCAGAATTGAAAAATACGATAAACCAAGAACTCTATAGGCTTAATAATGAACAAATACTATCCACAACATTTTCATTACAGGAGTTAGGGGGTAATGTGCCCCAAACTCTAATCCCATAAAACCCAGACTCACTTGCCTGGACAGTTTACCTGGCACAGCTTTATCTTGGATGAGTAGACATTTTTCCTCTTTGAGGTTTGCTCTTTCCTTGTGAGTCCTTAGTCATCAATGCTCATTTTGGTGTGACACATGTGAAGAGTGTCATCAGCCTGCAGCAGTCAAGCTGGAGGAGCCACCTCTAGACATTATGTTCCTGGGGCCAAGACTGTCATCTGCTCTCTGTAATTCTAGGACCAGCAAAGTACCTGGGGACAAGAATAGTCATTCATCTGAATACAAGAACTGGATTTGAAGAGCAGAGGGGAAGTGACGGAAGGATTAAGGAAACACTTTATAATGCAGTGGTTCTCAACCTTCCTAATGCTACAACCCTTTAATACAGCTCCTGTGGGTTGTGAGCTACAGGTTGAGAACCACTGCTTTAGAGAAACCAACCCTAGCTGAAGGCCTGAACTGAGGTCTCACGGCAGTTTCTCCTGCCCCAGGTTCCCCCAGCTCCTCATCACCACCCTCCGTGTGGTCAGTCCTCCCTTCACAATGATGAGTTCTCTCCTCACTGAAGGGTATCAAGTTTCTTCTCTGTGAGAGGAATATTAAGTCACAGCGAGTGGGAGATTTCACTAGAGACTGGACTGCTGGTGGTGGTGGTGCAGGGGGCTGGTCCCCCCCCCCCCTTTTTTGAGACAGAGCCTCAAGTTTTCACCTGGGTAGAGTGCTGTGGCATCACAGCAACCTCCAACTCCTGGGCTCAAGCAATTCTCCTGCCTCTGTCTCCCAAGTAGCTGGGACTACAGGTGCCCACCACAGCACCTGGCTATCCCTTGGTTACAGCCATCATTGTTTGGCCTGGGCTGGATTCGAACCCGCCAGCTCAGGTGTATGTGGCTGGTGCCTTAGCCACTTGAGCCACAGGTGCCAAGCTGTTCCTCTTCTTTAATGGTAACATTTTCTCCCATCTCACTCACATGTTTAGAGGAAGTTCAAGTGTATAGCAGTTAAATTTTATCCAGTGGGAAGGAACTTTTGAAGACCACAATATGCAGTGGATATTAAGTTACTCAGTAGTTACCTTGACTCAAGAGTAAGACACTAAGGCAGAAAGATTGAACCAAGTTGCTGACTATTCCTGTGTGCAATGCAGTGAGGTAGAAAATGTGGCTCATGTTTTAATGAAAACTTTTTTTCCTGAAAGACATCCAGCTATGGATGGAAAACGGGGTTATTGTACTTGTATTCCTTTAAGATACATCTTTCTTCTCCATTCAGACCGTTGAACTAAATGAAAAGTGAGGTCCTTGGGGTATGTTTGTCCTGTTTTGTTAATGGAGAAGGATAGTATTTCCAAAAGACAGCTCAAAAATGTTGTCAGGAACAGTTAAGAGTTAACAATGATCATCCTTGGGTCTAGAAACGTGATTATTATTGGTCAAATTGTTCCGGGAGCTCTTTCCCAGGTGAAAGAGGGTGTTGACTGACTATGGTGATTAGAGTCAGGAGATTTTATGACTGACCACACCCAAGCCTCCTAAGTTGTGATTTTGACTTAACAGTAAAGCTAACACAATCAATCAAATGTTTGCTGACCTTATGTGTATAGAATATCTTGGGTTAAATCTTGTGTAGAATTACCTGTTGGAGAAGTGAAAGAGGAAGTAAACATAAGAAGTCCTGATTTTAACACACCATGCCATGGGATGAAGTTAATTTTTAACCGTCCTGCCACATAATATATAGAGTCCGAAGAAAAACAGTATCAGTTCAAAGGAAAGCTCTACTTTAACTTTATTTAAAAAAAGATTAGTCTCAACTGACGCTAACAACTGTGTGGCTGGGAAAAGTCCCTGGTTCACATTGCCCAGCGTCTATTCCCCTTGCTTCACTTATCTCAGTTTCAGTAGCAACATAAAATGTGGATAATCCTTCATCAAATGTTTTAGATGAAAAGAGGAAAAAAGAAAACCCTTCATAAAGACATTCTGATGAGTGAGTTTCAAACAATTCTCTGCAGTGACTTTAAGTAATTGAAGAGCAAATTAAGAAAATATTCTCTAAGTAGGGTTTGTAGAGTCTACAAATAAATTTCCACTGCTTAATATATAACAAAGGTTATATAATGAATCACAAGTTTATATTACTATGAGGTGATTAGCTCTATAATGAGGCCATTTATAATCCTAAATTAGGCTTTATGCGCACACAGTAGTTTTTTGTCTCTTACTACTCTCTCAGTCTGTGCATTATTCAGATACAAAGAAGACTAGATCTTCATGTGTTTGAAAGTTCAGACTCAGGGGCAGCACCTGTGGCTCAAAGGAGCAGGGTGCCAGCCCCATATACTAGAGGTGGCGGGTTCAAACCCAGCTCTGGCCAAAAACTTTTGGAAAAAAAGAAAAAAGTTCAGACTTAGGTTAAGTTTCACCACTCAGTTCTGCTTCACTTATTTTTACTAAACTCAGTCTCTGAATGCCAGTTTTCTATTTGGTAAATTGTTGAGCATTTGGCCGAGTAGACTGAGTGGGTCTAAGTATAATAAGACATGGAATAAGGAGCTAACCTGGTAAAAACTGTGAGACTTTCAGATAGAAAAAAAATAAAAAATAAAACATTTACTTATGAATCTCAGAAATAGCTGGACATATGTGTAACTTAGGATTGTGAAGAAAATTAGGTGAATTCACTTATCTCCCCAACTCTTTACCTGCTTCCAGTTCCCAAACTGTGATATTTTAAAGAGGGTGAACATTGACTTGGAAGTAGTCAAATTTACAAAGGAACATAATATGTGGAGATTACCAAGTAACATTCTGTTATGTTTCCAGGCTGATCAGTAAAATGAGGTGACCAAATCAGACAGATGCTGCCATGTGCTTGACACCCGTAATGTGGTGAGAGGGAGCAGGAACAGGATTGGGCCTGGTGCAGCCCCATTTGGATTTGGCTGGGGCTGCACCACGTGCACAAACAATACAGACTGTGAAGTACAGTCATCCCTCAGTACTGCCCTCAGGGGATTGTTTCTGGAACCTTGAGGATACCAAAATCCATGGAATACCTTTCTTCAAGTATTTTTATAGTTTCATGTCTTAGGTTTCATTCTATTCAGAGTATCATTGTTTCTACACTCTCAACAGACAGATAAGAAATACAGATTTTTCCACATAAATTACACACTCAGCTACTGAAGCATTAAGTATTTGTATTGAACAAGTTTTAAAAATTAAGCAGAGCTTACATTTTTATTCAAGAGTGGTCCAAGCAGAGGCAATAGTGTGTCTTCTGTATTGTCATGCCCAGGAGTTCCACAAAGACCACACTGCCAAACAAGCCAAAGTCATAGCACAGTCCCTTTATTGAAGAGCCGGTCAGCCACTGCCTCAGTGTCCCAACATTGGGTTTCTGAGAGCAGCCCTGAGTGCTTAAGGGGTCAGGTTTTTAAGACTTGGTCTGCATCCTGGTTGGCACGCAGGCTGTCCAGGTGCATCTGGGTAGGGTAGCAAGGAAGCATTCTGCAATAGCAGAATTTTATGGTTAGCTATACATCACACCTCTTTGTTTTAATATTTTCTCCATCTGGTATTTCTTCAAGGTCAGTTCAGAGATAGTTGGTACTTCCTGGTTTCTCAGGGGAGTTAGTCAAGCAAGAAGTTAGTGAGTGCTTTCCCATCTATCTTGGGAGTGAGCCAGACTTATTCCATTTTGTTGAGGGCTTGCAGTCTAGAAATTTGTCGGTAGTTCACTGTAAAGTATTTTTCTACTTTAGCCTAGGCCTAACACTATTTGCTGATGTTTACTTTTATATCTTTCAGAAGTATTTTAAATTTTTCTTGGAGATTTCTCACATTTCTTGCTCAGTTTATTTCTAAGTATCCTTTACTAAGGATAAATAGAAATACTAAGTATTTCTATTTATCCTTGCTTTATTTTTTGCTATTATAGATGAGTTCTCCATTATGCTTCTAATTTTTTTGTATTTATAAAAAAAATAATTTTAGTAATGTTAACATATATTGATTTTGTTTTATTTTTTTTATTTTCGGTTTTATTTTAGCTTTTGAGATAGGGTATTGTGACCTCTTCAAACACAAATAATTTTCATTTTCCCTTTCAAATCTTACATATTTAATTGATTATTTTCCTGATTTCATTTGATTATACTTCCAATGTAATTTTATATAGAAATAGACAAACTGGGAATCTCTTTTGTTCTTCATTTTTAGAGGAAATGTTTAACAGTTCAACACTTAATGATATTAAGGAGTATTCATTCATTATATTAACATTTTAAAAATCAGAAGAAAATTGTTATATTTTGTTCAATGCATTTTTAGTGTCCAAAGAGATCATGTATTTTTCCTCCTGTATCTATTATTACAGTAGATTATTTTAATGGCTGTCTTAATATTGAGCCGTCCTTGCCTTTCTATTTTTTTTTTTTTTTTTTTTTTTGGGGGTGTAAATCATTTTATAGTTTAGAAATTGACATTTAACAACTTACTTCATTTAAACCTCACAACAGCAATAGGTTTCACAATAAATTCGATCATCCTATTTCTCACTTTCCATCTGAAACTGAGGCATCCTAAGAATTCTTATTGGCAAACGTACTCCCCCTTGCCCCCTCCTGCTTCCCTCTACCCCTGAATTGGACTATATTAGTGTTTCATTATTCTTATGAGCATGTAATTGTTTATATATTGAGTTCATATTATTATGGAGTACATTGGATATTTATTTTTCCATTCTTGCAATACTTTACTAAGAAGAATGCATTTCAACTCCATCCAGGTAAATATAAAAGATTTAAAGTCTCTTTTTTTAATGGCAGAGTAATATTTCATGGTACACATAGACCACAGTTTGTTGATCCATTCATGGGTTGATGGGCATTTAGCTGGCTTCCATGTATCCTCATATTAAAAAAAAAAAAAAAAAAAAAAGAATTCTTATTGGATCAGCAAAAACCCAAACAATTTTCAGTGACAACTGGCACAGCACTTCTGCTCTGAATCTCCCAGGCAATACCTTACCGAGAGACCCCAGGATCAGAATCCCTGCAAACCTTATTAATGTGTCTTCAAGTACCTTCCAGCCATACCTCAAACCAAATAAGCACAGATTCCAAACGAAATATTTCAGAAGCAGATAGTAGGCATGCTATAAATTAATTCTGGAGACAAAACATGCCCAAAACAGACATGAAAAACACCCATGCAAAGAGACTGGATTATCCTCCAAGTCTTTGTCTGAATCCTCTAAAAGGCAGATCCTGAGTGGGGTTAATGAGGTAGTGATGCTTTTTGAGAGGGGTGTGTGTGTGTGTGTGTGGGGGGGTGTTTACAAGGGGAAAATGAGATGGGAAAGATACAAGGCAAAGCGATGTGATGCATGGTGAAGTCAGCTTCACAACAAGCCCATGACATGGATGGCTCAGGGGATCTGTTCACAAGGCACAAACTTCAGTGGAAGGGCACGGTGCATTAACCGCACCTCTAATGAATGGAAGAGAGGCACTGGAGGGGGCCAGCTCCCCTGGGCAGTGGTGTCATTGCCCTGATCTTTCTGGTGTGTCAATGGCTACTCCAGAAGTCAAATGCTAGACTCTGAGATGTAGTGTTTTGTCCAAGTCTGAAGGTAGAGTGGCTTGGGAGATGGGGAGAAGTGAGAGAGAGGTGAACAACTTTGAGAGATTTGGTGTCCTAAAAATCATTAACTATCAGAGCCAGAATTTTTTTTTTTTTTTTGCAGTTTTTTTTTTTTTTTTTTTTTTTAATTAAATCATAGCTGTGTACATTGATATGATCATGGGGCATCATATACTAGTTGGTGCAGGACCAGTTAGGTCATCCGGTGGCATGATGGTAATTTTCAGTGCCTGAAGATATTTATTTAAGGAATCGGTCTTTTCTTACTAAGAAACATGAAGCTTCTCAAATCTTGGTCACACATACAATTAAACTTTATCAAGAGCCATGCATGACTGTCAAGAATTTTGCCCAAGATTGAGGATATTGAAAATGACTTAAATTCCAAAAGGATTAAATATTTTTAGATGCAAGCTTAAAATGAATCATCAGTGACATTGATGTTGTCTTAGTTGGGTCCCTCCAGAACTGACCATCATTTATGCAAGGAATCAAATGCATGTCGTTTATTTATGAGGTGAAGGAGAGACCCATGAAGAATGGGGGATGAGAGAAGGCAGGAAAAGGTGAGTTATTAGGCCAGTTACCACTGTGGGGAGCTGAACCACATACTGGTGGGAGTTCTGGGAGTCAGAGTAAGATGAATTCTTCAGCGTAATTGCACCCAAGGAGAGAGGGACCCAAGGAGAGAGGGTGTTTATACCCCCATTCCTACGAATACTGGGTTGATAGCCGGTACCAGGGAGTGTGTTAAGTCTCTGGGACTTCCAGCCTGCTTTGTGGGTGCACAGAGGGAACTCCAGCTGGCAGAGGAGCCCTCAGGCAGTGACACAGGTGCCACAACTGGAAGCCAGACCTCTGCGTTACACGGGAGGTGTGGACAGGAAACTGACAGAATGGCATAAAAATGTCTTGAGCTACCATGTCTTCTCTCAGTATACCCAGAAGACTCCCCCAAATATTATGGTAGCTTTAATTTTTTTCTTTTGAGACAGGTCTCACTCTGTCACCCAGGCTAGAGTGGGGTGGCAACATCACAGCTCACTGCAACCTCCAACTCCTGGGCTCAAGCCATCCTCCTGCCTGAGCTTCCCAAGTAGCTGGGACCATAGGAACCCACCACCACACCCTGCTTATTTTTCTATTTTTTTTTTTTTTTTTAATTGTTGAGGATTCATTGAGGGTACAAAGAAGCAGGTTCCCCTGATTGCATTTGTTAGGTAAAATCCCTCTTGTAATTGTGTCCCGTCCCCCAAGAGGTATGTTCCACCCTGTGACACCCTACCCCCATATTTTTCTATTTTTTAATAGAGATGGGAGTCATGCTGTTACTCTGGCTGGTCTTGAACACCTGACCTCAAGTGAATCTCCCGTCTTGGCCTCCCTGAGTGCTGGGATTATAGGCATGAGCTACTACTCCCTGCCCAATAGTTTCAAATTTTAAAAAAACCTTTGATATTCCTAACCTGGGATCCCTTTCTTTGTGAAGTAGATGCTTTGTTTTACATCACTTGGGATGCATTCTAACATATAATGTAGAACACTTTCTTCTTTGTAAAATTAAGCTTAAAAATGGATTTGCATATAGGTCACTAAAATCACAAAGTTTTGCTTTTGGAAAATCTGTGAGGTTTTTTTTTTGTTGTTGTTCTGCCCCTGGAACATTCCTACAAAAATACTAAAATACTTTGAAATGCTTTCAGGAGTTAACTAAATCCTGCCAATTATCTGAACTGCAGAGGCGGCAGATTATTTAATCAGGCTGACTCAATTTAACCAGGAAGGAGAGCAGACTTGTCAGAACGTCAAAAACAGGCACACCAGCAGAGGACTCCCAAACTCGGTTCTGGTGGACGTCACCAAGAGGGTTCAAGGTCCTCTTGTTAAGGGCAGGTGGAAACTCTCAGCTGCACCACGTGAGCATGGGACACTCAAGCAGGTGTTAATAAATATTAATGCCCTGTATGTATGTTGATTTCTTTTATTGGAAGCACAATGGGCAGTCTCGTGTTGCTCAAATAAAACAGTGAATGAATGCAAGGCCTGAAAGTGACATCTTTGATGTAAGAGCCTATGTTCGGAGGACTCTGCTTTGCACATGTGCAGCTCTCCTGAGGGTTTTCCCATTGGCACTGGGTAAAACCTTTGCACCGTGACAGCCGCGGGGGAGTGTCTGCCATGGATTTGACTCCAGATACTCATGTTTCACTTAGTGGTCTCCTACATAGGATCCATATTCCCAAAGTAAAGGCCTTTCCTAGCTCACCATTGCTTGCTGGTTTTTCTCACCTAGAACTTGTCTATGATAAGTTTCACACCACTTTGCTCTTCTTGATTCATTTCATATTTTCCTTTCATTCAGTCTTCTCTGTTAGTTTGGGTGCCGATTTACCACTCTTCTAATGCTATTTTTATAGCGTTTCTTCTACAGTTCCTCAGAGTCTTACACATCTTTTACTCCTGTTTACATTTTTAAAAAGCTTTTAAAGCTTTAAGCAAACAAGTCCTCAAAAAAATGTGTAAAAGTCAACAAAAGTAAATACGCAGAGCAAGTGCAATTCATACAAACACTTCAGTGAATCGCATCACATTGAAAATAGGTGCTGTAGAAATTCTGAAATTAATTTTAAGAAGATGAAATAAACAAATGCCTTCAGATGTATGTAATTCCTCTAAAGAATCAGTTTATAAACCAGGGGCCCCTGGGGATCTGTGGATGCTTGTACATTCATTGGTGGGAGTGATCCCATGAAATCTTATCTGAGCCTTAGTACTTTTTCCCCGTCTATAAAATGGAAATATTAATAGTAGCTACCTTAGAAGTTTGTTGTGGGATTTAAATAAGATAATGCAGATAAAACATTTAGCACTGTGCTTAATCAATGATTGGGTTGCATCAGTTAGTTGTCATTATGTAAGATCTTTTTGCTCCTATTTGGAATAAAAATCAAAGAGATTAAAATAATGGGTTTCTAGTGACCACAAACCTTCTGCTCCAACTGCTTTGGAAAGGCTGATGTCATAACAGATGTGACCCTTTTGTGATACAGAAGGAAGCTGGACATTGCAGGACAACTGATGTCCCATAACTGCTCTTCATGTTGAATGGGATTCTTCTTTTCCCTTTGATTTCTAGCAGTCAAAAAAAAAAAAAAAAAAAAAAAAAGAATGGTCAAAGAAAGAGAAGACAGCTCCTCGCCTAAATGAGAGAATGTTTGGATGGAGGGCAAAGTGACTTTGGGGTTGAGGCCGTTTCCCAGCCTCTGCAATGATGGCCAGTTGAGTTACCTGGGAATCAAAAGAAAAGATCTATACAGGCAGAAGCATTTCACGTCCACATCATCTTCATGCTTTATTTAGTCTTAAGGTTCAGATTGCCTTTGTATGGGTCAGAACAAGCCTCTCTCCACTGCTTAGTGTAGTGGTTCAGTGTCCTTCCAAGTTCATGTCCATTTGGAACCTCAACAGGGATTTTCTGTCCTGCCAAAAGCTGTATCTCTGCTGCATAGAACTATGCTTGGCGCACACACGCACACCCACACGCACACACACAGACATATATTATACACGTGACTGTATTCTGAAACACAGTCTTCTCAGGCAGACCTAGTTGGTTGAGGATCCTGACATCAATCATTCCAGATTAGGATCACTCTTGGATCCAATGACTGGCATTTTTATAACAAGAGGAAAAGTCCCAGAGAGACACAGAGGGAACAAGGTGATATGATGGTGGAAGCAGAGACTCGAGTTATGTTGTCACAAGGCAGGGGGACACCTGGGACAGCCAGGAGGGGAGAGTGGCAAGGAAAGGCCCTTTCTAGATGGAGCCTTCAGAGGGAGCATGATCCTGTCAGTTCAATTTTGTATTTCTGGTCTCCAGAGCCATCAGACAATACGTTTCTGCTGTTTTAAGCTATCTCCTGTGGGTCTTTGTTATGGCGATCCCAGGGAACAAATACAGACATGAAAGGGGAGAAATAGAGGAAGATTCTCCCCTTGCCCATGTCTGTCTCCGCTGCTTTATTTTTCTACAGAACACTGGTCCCAATCCCATTTTACTTTTCTTTTGTCCTGCTTTTCTTCTTCCCCTCTGCTCGAAGTTCCACAAGGGCAGGGATTTTCTGTCCTGCCAAAAGCTGTATCTCTGCTGCCTAGAACTATGCCTGGCATGCACACACACACACATTACATATGCACACACACACATATACACAGAGGGTGCCCCTAAACTGTACATACATTTTAAGAAAAGAACAAACTAAATTAAAATTATGTAAGCCATTAACAAAAGATGAATACAAGTTACATTTGAGCACGTCTTATAATTGCAGAAATCAAACGTGACTTCTGTATTATAATTTTAATACAGTTTTCTCCTCGCTTAAAATATGTATACATTTTTTTGGCACTGTGCATGTGTATACATGTGTATGTATGTATATATAAAGTATATATACATATACCTACATATGTATATAAAGTATGTGCTTGGGAAAATATTTATTGAATTTATAAATAAATGAAAGAATGAAATAGTCAGGAATGTTGGGGATTGTCTCATAATTTTTCTTCTTATAAAGGACAAAGCTGAAAGGAAGAAAGAGGGCATAGCTGGGAGAGGAATAAATAGAAGTGTGCGAGGAAGGGGACCAGGAGGAGCAGAGCTGTTGGGTGACAGCAGAGAGCTCAGGGTGGTGGCAGCTCTGACTGCCTGGGCTGGGCTGGAGGGACATGACCCAGAATGATAGATTAGGGCCTGAGTGCACAAGGCCTTGTACATCAGTAAAGAATTCAGATTTATCCGGAAGCAGGCAAAGCTGATGGTTTTTGTTTCTTTTTTTTTTTTTTTTAAGAAAAAGAATGATACAAAATTGTAAAGGATTTGCTTTGGAAGCAGTGGCAGCCAGCGATCAATTCAAGCAGTGAAAGGTGAGCGGCTGAAAAAACAAGTGAGGAATATGAAGGACCCCAAGGGAAACCCGCTCCCTTCTGAAATACTGGACGGCCTCGGTGAGGGATTGGATGAGGGTGGTTCTCTGGCATCTGACATGGGGGCAGAGAGGCTGCCGCCAGAACAAACAAGAAATGGGGCGAGTGTGGAGATCCCATGGAACCTTCCACTGGAGATGTCCAGTATGAGGTGGACAGATGGGTCTGCTCAGGAAAGAGTCAAAGTTAAGGGCACATTAGCAAAGATAAGGCAAGATGGTAGAGGAGGCCACTCCCTGCGAGCACAGATAAAAAGGAAAGAAGCCTCGAGACAGACGTCTGGGGAGCAGGAACTAGAGGCATCTGCTCTGAGCACATTGAACTCCACTGTGTGATAAAAGGCACTTTAGAGTTGCTTACAATGCTTTGGAGAAGGGCCAGCTTTTGGCATTAAGTGTTAATATTTTGAATGACCCTGTTCTGTGTCTTTTTATTCATTTAATTTTTTTTTTTTTTTTTTTGAGACAGAGTCTCACTTGTTGCCCTCAATAGAGTGCTGCGGCATCACAGCTCACAGCAACCTCAAACTCTTGGGCTCAAGCGATTCTCTTGTCTCAGCCTTCTGAGTAGCTGGGACTACAGGCGCCCACCACAACACTCAGATATTTTTAGAGACAGGGTCTCACTCTGGCTGAGGCTGGTCTCTAAGTCCTGAGTTTAAGCAATCTACCTGATTCGGCCTTCCAGAGTGCTAGGAGACCTGAGCCACCAGGCCCTGCCTCTGTTCTCTGTGTTATAAAGCTTATGAAGCATTAACTAACGCTCCTAATGTGGACAAAATAGATTTCATGGCAAAAAGGAAAATAGATTCATTATAATGAGGAGAAACATTAGACTCAATCATCCAAAATAAACACCGGAAACAAGAGTGATGGGCACTAAATTGGACCTAGAAAACAGGGCTTCCTGTTCGTGGAAGAGAATAACAAAAAATACTTAGAAAATATCCTTCATCCTGGATGATGGCCAGAATATAGTCAGAGGGATCTCTGGTTCTTTCCTGGTCAGTGTAGGACAAATATATTCTTTGCTCTTTCTGTGAACCTACCTGGGTCCCTTTATGGTGCAACAATCATTGGTCACTTGTTAGCAACCTCTGCTGAGGCTTTCATCTGGATGAGCAAGGGGATTGGTCCTGTTGCCGTCTGACAGAGGGTTTCATTCATGATTTGATTGTAGAATTCTTCCAAGAGGAGACAAATAGAATGGAGGAAGAAGGGGGCTGTCCATCTACCCAGCACTGCTTGGGGCTGTGGCACAGGCTGGCTGCAATTCCCACCTGCTCCTCTTTTAACACAGAGTTCAGGGGTCATGCAGTCTGACCTCTACGTGGCTCCCACTCCATCCAGCATTTATCCAGAGGCAAGGTTAGGTAGGGCATCTTCTCTGAGACCTTGTTAATTTTCTCTGCAGGTCTGTCCCTCGAATTCAATTCATTTCATAACTCCCTGTTTATCTGCTTTTCTCCACTATAAGACATGAGTTCCTTGGGACAGGAGGAATCCACCTTTGTCTTCCCCTGTCCCAGAGCCAGCACCCAGCACGGAACTGTCCCAGGGCTTAAAAACAGTGCTGCTTTCCCCTGACTGACTGCCTGACTGTAGCCCAGGGCTTCTGCCCTGTTCATGGTCAGCTGGCTTTGACCCCCAACCCCAGCCTGTCCCACTCTCCTCTGTGTCCATGTCTCTCCTTATCCACCTGAGCTCCCTCTCTTGAATCTGACAGTTTGAAGGCAAAAGTAAGGAGAAAGAAGGAAACTGGGAAATATCCCCTGGGCAGAGCAGGTGGGAGAGAGAAGTGGCAGGCAGCTGTGACCTTGTGGCAGAGGACATATCGTACTCGAAAAAGAGCCAGAGGCCATTCAAAGTTGTTGGGGTGGTCACAAAGCTCTACCTTCGTCCCACAGAGGCTTTTGATCTGCCTTTCTCTTGAAGAGCTGGTGACTAGGGAAGTGAGGACGGGCGCCTCTGCGTACTTCCTGGCCACATGTGCTCCAGATACTGCAGCCAAATTTGACCTACGAGAGGCACATCCTCAAGTTACTAAGGTTAGTTCAGAGAACCAATGTATGTGACAACCTTATTTTTAGTGAGGTACTGTTTTTCAAGGGTATTTCTCCCCATTACCTGTTCATCCTATTGGATGGAAAAGGAGAATTATGCTATAAAGTGCTTTTAATTATGGAAAATTTCAAACAGACACAAAAGTAGGGAGCTCACTAGGATAGACCCCCAAGCCCAGCATCTTCCGGATATAGTTATCAACATTTTGCCAAACCTGTTTCATTTATATACCATCGTCCCTCTTTTTTTTTTCTTGGTAGAATATTCTAAAGAAAATCTCAGATAACATGTTGTTTCCATGATGCTATTACCATCTCTGACAATATCATAATTGATTCCTTCATATCATTCAAGGGTTTTATTGGTAGCAAAGGTACCATTATCCTGTTTTTGTTAATCCCTAAGAAAACGTAGGCTGAAAGACAAAAATGACGTGCTTGGTCGTAAGGAAGGGCACTGCTCCGAGGTGGGCTTCTCTGATCACAGAGTCTACTGCCATTTCCAGCATCACTCTGATGCTTGAGAAACAGGAAATGTGGGGAGTGGAGTCACGAAGCCTTAGGAACAAGACCCTGCTGGTGTGTTTCTCAGCAGATAAAACGTTGCAGCTGCAACCTTTTGTTCTTTGTGAGACTTGTTTAGATCTTTTCCCAGAATCAACCCAAATAGCGTATTGTAGACAGAACACACAATCCCAGCTGCTTAGCCTCTGCAGCAATCCTGGCATCCTGGGGCGGGCTGAGAAGGACAGAGGGAAACTACCAGGAGGACAGAGCTTGTGAGGGAGGAAGGGACTACATGACCACAGGGCCTCTCCTCTGTTCAATTATAATGTGGAGTCAGCTTCCTGTGCCCTGCTGCTTCCCTGAGGCCTGGGGAGGGCTGCCAGGGGAGAGGGAAACTCTTTGGAAGAGGTGACGGACATGCATGTATGAACAAATGTCCCCTGCAAAGGAAGGAGATGAAGTGGCCAATCCGAAGATGTCCCAGGTAGAGCTGCGATTGGTCATCAGAGCCTGTCTCCTGGTCAGGCTCCCTGGTCCTGTGGCGCATTCCATTCCTGGTGGATGTGCTCTGGCTCTTTTTTGGAATAAGACAGCTACTGGGAGCCTTCTCTCAGACAGCTGATATTCATTAAAATAGCAGAAAATGGGCTGGAAGATGATCACGCTGAGAACGAGAAGGCATCCAGAATTAGGGTGAAAGGAGAGAAAGCATAGGATGGGGCGGAGAGTGGGTCAGAGCAGCCTGGGCTGTGGGAGTCCTCAGCCATGAAGTGTGTTTATTTTAGTTATCCTGAGTCATCAGCGGCAGAGGCTTGCCAGCTGCAAGGCTGTGTCACTCCTGATGTTGACATGTGGCCTAGAGACAGGAAACTTTAGAACAGAGGAAAGGTGGCTCTTAAATAACAACCACAAGAACAACCACCAGCAGCTCTATACTAACTGGGTCATGGGGTCAATATTTAGTCATTGGCAGGGTCTAGAACAAAAGGACACTTATTTCAGGGTCTTAGAAGGCCAAATATAGATTGTTAGCTAAAGTAGGTTTAGCATGGGATCAAATAGTATGGTTTTCATTTTTCTCTAGAAAAAAGAGTTCAACTTACTATTGTACCTGGGTTTTGAGACAGACTGTGTTATGTCCTGTTATTTCACTTCCAAGAAACACAGTAGACAGCATCCTTTCTGATTCACTCGTGCAAGTTTCAGCTTGCTCAGCTTATCAGTGGTGCTGGGAGGGTTTCGTTTGTTTCTGTGCACATAGAATTTACATTTCTCAACTTTTGTGTATCTCAAAACTTTTTAAATGACCTATGTATACTTACTATTTGAAAATATTTAGTGTTCATGCTCTTCTGCTGTATAACAGATATATTTATATACGCATATATACTTACATATGTCCTTTGCATGTACCAAGTATGTCAAAAATATTATCTTTTCCTGGGAAGGTGGAGAAACCATTCTTTTTCCTATTGCTCCCACTGAGTCCAAATAAACCCCCCGGACATTACATATAAACAAAAATAAGAAGAACCTGGAAGGTAGTAGGAGGCAGGTGGGCTGGGGACTTCAGGACCCAAAATATAGCACAGTAATGAGTTCTTTGAATTTTCACTTGACCTCATATATCCCAGACTTGGAGCTGAAGAATCTGACAACCTGAAAATGCCAATAAGCACAGGAAAAAAAAAATACCAACACAGGCTTTCTCTCACTAGCCAAAGGACCAAGAAAAGGGCAGTCTTAGAAGACAGAAAACCTTGGACTATATCTACCTTTTGCCCTAGTTAAGCACCCCAGCAAATACCCTGGTCCAGCTTCCACTCATACTACCAAAAGTCTAAAGAGGAGCCCATCCCCTACCTGGCAGCAATGAAGCTCCCCTCCCAAACACCACTGAGATGGTATCAGAAGAGACCTAATATAAAGCCAGGACTGTCACTGCTGCCATGGAGGCACATGGACAGAAATAATGAAGGTCTCCTGCACATGTGGTCCTCAACCCTCTAGGCTGTGGACAAGTATCAGTAGGCACTGGGCTTCACAGTAGAAAGTGGGTAGTGGGCACCTGAGCAAAGCTTCATCTGTATTTACAGCTACTCCCCATCACCACCTGGGTTCCACCTCCTGTCGGTGCATTAAATTCTCATAGGGAGCATCGGCCCTACACTAAATCTCACATGTGAGAGACCTACATTGCATGCTCCTTATGAGAATCTAATGCCTGATGATCTGAGATAGGCTTCCACTGATTCTGCATTGTGGTAAATTGTATAATTGTTTCAATATATATTATAATAGAATACTAAGAGAAATAAAATGCATAATAAATGTAATGTGCTTGAATCATCCCTAAACCACTTCCCTCCTCCTCAGTCCATGGAAAAATTGCCTTCCATGAAACCAAACCCTGGTGCCAAAAAGGTTGGGGACTACTGTCTCACACCTCCAGCCAGGAAGGTATTAGTGGAGACCCAATGGGAAGCCAGAACTCCCACCCTTACCCAGTAGTAAAGAGGACCTTCTTCCTCCTTTGGGTGTCAACAGAAGCTGAATGAGAAGTCTAGACTCTCCTGATACCTGTTAGTAATGAGGCAGCATCTTCTGGTTCTCTTGCCACAAGTTATCAGAGGAAGTCAGCTAACACAGAAGGGTTAAATAAAATTCAGAGATTCATAAAAGAATACCTCCCCAAATTCAAGTTTCAACATAAAACTACTTTTCGTATTAAAAACCAGGAAGACAGCAAATTGAAAGAGAGGGAAAAAACAAAACAAATGATCAATAGCTGTAACACCAAGATGATAGAGATGTTAGAATTATCTGGCAAAGATTTCAAAGCAGCCATCATTAAAATGATTCAAAGAGCAATTACAAACACACTTGAAGAAAATGAAAAAAAATCTAACAAAGAAACAAAAAATTTCAGTGAAGAAACAGAAGATATAACAAAAATGGAAACAAATGGAAAATTTAGAACAGAAAATACAATAACAACAACAAAAAATTCAATATGGACCATAATACAGAATGAAGGGAAAAGAAGGGAGAATCAGTGAGCTTGAACGCAGAACTATGGAAACCATGCAATCTGAACACCAGAGAAAAAATAAACTGAAAATACAGGGTGTCCATAAAATAGCCAACTATTTAATATTGCACACAAACTTTATGTACACCCTATATGTCAACAGAACCACAGAGACCTGTGGGACCATAACAGAAGCTCTAGGATTCATGTCACATTAGGAGGGAAGAGCTGAAAATGTACTTGAGGAAATAATGGCTGAAAAAAGTATTGAATTTGGAAACAGACTTAAAGCTCCAGATTTAAGAAGCTGAGTGAACCCCAAACAGGAAAAGCCCAGAGAAATCTATAAGACACATCACAATGAAACTTCTAAAAATTAAAGATAATGGAAAACTCTTGAAAGCAGTGAGAAAAGAAACAACAGCTCAGCCAGAGGGGAAGACAAATGTCAAAGGATTTCTCATGAGAAACTACTTAGGCCAAAAGGAAGTGTTGAGTCTCATTTTTCAAAAGCTGTAAGAAAATAATTGGCAACCCAGAATTCTGTAACCAGTAAAATATTTTTCAGGAATGAAGGGAAAATCAATACATTATCAGATGAAGGAAAACTAAGAGAATCTGTCACCAGTGGAGGTACCTTGAAAGAACGGCTAAAGGAAATCCTCTAAATAGGAAGGAAATAATAATAATAATAATAATAATAATAATAATACTAAAGAATTTTGGAGCACGAGGAAGAAAACAAGGAATATTGTAAGCAAAACAAAAATAGGGGTAATCACAATACATTTTTCTTCTTCTCTTGACTTTTCTAAATTATATTTAATGACTGAAGCAAAAATTACAACTGGCTGATGTGGGTCTAAATGTTCATAGAAGAAATACTGAAGATATTATGAAGATATTATATCATAAATACCAAGGGGGTAAGGCACTTAAAAGGAAGTGAAGTTTCTACATTTCACTCACACGGTGACCCCCGTAGACTTTATTTTATATAAATATAAATATAGGTATATGTAACACAATACCTAAAACAACCACTAAAAATGCTATTGAAAGAGATATACTCCAAAACAATATAAGTATGTCAAAATCAAAAGGGAATTTTTAAAAAATGTTGAAGGAACCAATGGGAAGAAAAGAAAAAGAAAACAGATAAAGGAAAGACAGAGAATAAGCAGAAACAAAAACAAACTGGCATACTTAACTTTGGTATGTCAGCAATTACATTAAACACTAATGGTTCAAATACAGCAATTAAAAGATAGAGATTTGGCAGAGTGAATTAAAAAATATCATCCAACTGTATTGTGTTTTTAATACACTCCCTTTAAACAAAATGATACTGGTAGGTTTAAAAGGACATAAAAAGACATATTATACAAACATTAATCAATATTAATATCAGACAAAAAAGGCTTCACAGCAAATGAAATATAATAAAGGGATAAGATGTAGAGAGGACATAATGATTCTGCATGTGTATGAACAAATCAACGGAGCTGCAAAATGTGTGATAAAACTGGTAGAACTGAAGTGAAGATAGACAAAGCCACAATTACAGTTGGAATCTTCAATGCCCTTTCCTGAACAATTGGTAGAACAACTAGAGAGACTGGTAAAGGTGGAGAAGAACGCAACAATATCAATTCACAGTATCCAATCAACATTTATAGACCTCTCCAACAACAGCGTGATATACATTCTTTCCAAGTGTCCATGCACCATATACAAATATAGACTGGTATCTTGGTCCATAAAAGAAACACTGTAACAAATTTTAAGAATTCAAAATTATACTAAGGGTGGTTTTTCAATCACAAAGGCATAATAGTACAAAGCAGTAACAGAAAGACTACTGGAAAATGTCCAAAAAACATGGAATCTAAAAAGCACAATTCTAAATAATGCATGGGTGAAAAAAATCTCAAGAGAAATTAAAGGAAAGAAAAAGAGACATTGAACTGAATGAAAATGAAAATGCAATGTTTCAGAATTCCGGGGACACACAGCAGTGCTGAGAGGGAAATTTTTGCTCTAAAATTTAGAACTAAATTTTACCTTAAAAAGAGGAAACGTCTCAAGTCAATCATCTAAAGTTCTTGTGTTAAGCTCTCTAGGGAGAAACAAAAAAGCAATGCCCCAAAGAAGGCATACATCCTTTGACAGATGAATGGTTAAACAAATTATGGAATATCCATACCATAGAATACTACTCAGCAGTAAAAAGTACAGAACTCTTGGTGTGTGGAACAACCTGGGTGAATTCTCAGGGAATTATGTTGGGTGAAAAAGCCCATCTCAAAAGGTTGCATGCTTTATGATTCCATTTATATGACATTCCTGAAAATGACAAAATTATAGAGATGGAGAACAAATTAATGGTTGGTAGATGTTAATGAAAGGGTGACAGGGAAGGGAAGTGGGTGTGGTGACTGGAAAGGATGACACGAGATTTTAATGTGGTGACTGCATCAGTGTTGAGACAATGGCTCTACAGCTCCGCAAGATGTTACCATCAAGGGAAAACTGGGTAAAGAACAAAGGGGACCTTTTTATTTATTTATTTTTACAACTGTAAGGAATCTAAAATGATCTTAAAATAAATTTAATTTAAACAAATACTTATGTTTTCTTAAGGGGAAAGAATCTCTTTGAGATAATGAGGGTTTAAGAGATCTGTCCATTTTTTAGACAATCTTTTTAAGTGCCCAGGATAAGGTATATGGACATCATATTTATCATTGATTAATTATTCTGGTAGAATCAAATATATCATCTAATGATCTAGTAGTTCTCAATCCTAGCAACATTAGAGTCACCAGGAGGGGGTAATTTAAAAATATTGACACCAAGGGTTTTATCCTCTCTCTCTCAATCAGTCTATTAATTTGTTTAGTCTGCTGTGGAACCCCAGTATCAGTATCTTTAAAATAATTGTAAAGTTAAATTTCAAAAATACACAGAGGTAGAGAGAAACATCTCGTGAACCCCCTTGTAATCACCATTCAGACTTAGAGTTACCAACATTTCCCTAATTCTGTTATAATGATGTTACCATCCGGGGAAAACTGGGTAAAGAACAAAGGAGACCTTTGTATTTTTTTTTTAATAAGAGAAAAAAGTCCCCTCCATCTTTCTCAGTGGTGATTAGTAGTTTTAGGACTTGAAAGGATATCCAAGGCACATGTTTTGACCCTTATGTTTCTCTAACACTGCAGCCCCCAACCTCTGGACTGTTGTAAATACAGGGGAAGCTTCACTTGTTAGGAACCAGGCCACAGTGGTGGGTAAGCAAGTGAAGCTTCTCCTGTATTCACTGCCTCTCCCCATCACTGCCCTAATCACCTGAGCTCTGGCTCCTGTCAATGCCCCCACCCCCCCAATCTGGAAAATTATCTTTTATAAAACTGGCCCCTGGTGCCAAAAATGTTGGGGACTGCTGCTATAACAGATGAGGAATGTGTCTCTGTGTGTGCATGTGTACACACACACATAACACTGTGACCATAGCTATTAATAACAAATCAACTGCACGTTCCAATGTCCCTGACTGGCTCAATAATGTCTCTTTACAGTTGGATTATTTCACTAATTGCTTCAGAATCAGGATCCAGGCAAGATCCACACATTATATTTGGGCAAAAGGGCTCTTAAGACTTGTTTAACATGCAACACTTCCTCCTTTGTTTTTCCCATTCATTTGTGGAAAAAATCAGGTCATTTATTTACAGAATTTTCCATCTTCAAGTTTGCCTTATTGCAAATCAAATGGGGGATGTTTAACTTGTTCCTCTGCAGCTGCGTTTTAGAAGCTCTTCAAGTGATTCTAATAAGCAGTCATGGTTAACATCACTGTTCTAACCCAACCCTCACGTGTTAAAACTCATGAGGCAGAGATCTGGAGTCTCTGAGAAATTTCTTCCCCATCACATAACTAGTTGTTGATCAAATCCAGGTCTCCTAAGTCAAATCCCAGTACGCTTAGCCTTTGAAAAATAACCACAGCCTATTTATTTGTTCATTCACTGGTTCACACTCCTTCATTCATCCATTCAACAAATATTTGTTATGTGTCAGGCCTTGGGCTGAGCACTTTGGGAAACAACAGGCTGGACGATGGATATGGCATCTGTTTGGTGAATCATGACTGTCCAAAACAGATGTCCAGCCTCTTTCTTTACAAAAATCACCCTGTATATGTAGACACACTGAACCAAGTTACTGCTCAGTGTAAAACATTGCAGTGACTCCCTGGAGCCTGCAGGACAGAGTCCAACTCCTTGGTCTGGCAGACATGACCCTCCATGACCTGGTCTCTACCGGCCTGTCCTGGTCCCTTTCTCATGTGCATATCCCACTCCAGCCACAGTGCATTGAATTCTCCTGAGGTTCCAGGCCTGTCCATTTCTCCTCCCCACCATGTTTTTGTACATGCAATTTCTTGTTCATAGAATGGCTGGCAAACTCTTCGTTGATACTCAACTCAATCATGTCCTTGTTTATGAAAGTATCCTTCATTTACTCAAGCAAAATTGATTCCTCCTCCTCTTTTGCCACTACGGTGCCAGCATTTGACTGTGATTGTTGTATGTTATGGGGCAGTGCAGTGATTGCCTTTAGGTCTCTTCTCCTAAAGGACTATAGATGGCTACTATGTTTCCAGAAGTGGTTCTTAAAGCGTATGTCCCAGACCACAGTTTTAGCATCATGTGGGAACTTATTGGAAGTTCTCTGAGTAGACCTCCAGATTTAGAACTCTCAAGGTGATTCTGATGCACATTCAAGTTTAAGAACATACAATGCCTGGCACTTCACAGGCACTGTGCTTAAAAAGTGTTTATTGAGCTAAACAAACTCATGCTCCCTCTAGAGGTGTTAGGTAAGTCTGACGTTGTTACCTCCAGCTACCAGTAGAGTCCAAGCTGGAGAACATCAAGGTTCTTCTTGAAATCCTCTCCAGAGGAGCTCATCTGTCCTGGAAGACATTTCCCAATGCTATCCCTTCCTCTCATGTCTGACTTTGATCATCTGTAATAATAACTGCATTCAAGCTCCTAAAACCAGACTCACCCTCTGGCTGTAAGGAGTTGAGCGGGAGTGATCCCTCTCCTTTGCTTTAGCTATGTGACTCCCAGGACTCTGCACCTTCCAGGGTGAAGGCTATTATGTGAGAGAGTTATCCACCACTGCACCGTGGCTCTGTGGTTCATGTGCCTTCTGAGTCTGTAGTTTGGTTGGTCTTATGGTTAAAGCAAAAAGAAATAGAATGTTTCTTCTCTTCCTCTAAGCCAAGGACATTCTATTTTTGAAGATATAACTACTTTCAGGAATGTGTGTGTGTTTGGGGGAAGTCAGGGACAAAAAAATTTAGGAAAGAATAAAACTTAGCAAGAGCTCCATCAGCCAGGAGTTTAACTGAATTCTCCCTGGACCCAGAGGATGCCAATGGTTATTCTCTGCAACTTTAATTTTATCAGCCTTAATTTTTTGGTGCCTGCTCTGTTTCTCTGAAGACCTTCCTGTGTGCTCTCCTTCCCCACCATTCCCAGTCTGATATGTTTTGACTGGTGAGTCCATATTTCTTTCTTTCTTCATAGTTACTTGCCCCACACTAGTTCTTTTTATTCTATTAAAACTTCTTTTCTTGGAGACTTTACTTCGTTCATGTTTACATGGATGGAGCTGGACCTGCCTGTTTTCAACTGAATATTGTGTTTCCTTAGGTGATTCCGTGATAGTATTTCCACCCCCTCCCCCACCTTACTTTCCGGAGTCTTCAGCTGCTGCAATCACTCGAAGTCCTGGGGCAAACAATCTGCTTCCCAATGAAAATCCACCTCCCTATTACAGCATTTTTAACTACAGGTAAGACTTTCTGTTTGAACTTCAAGAGTTCAGACCTTTTCAGGCCTGTGCCTGAATTCAGGCCAAACTAGCTTTACAGCCATGGTGA
>CAUYPK010036238.1:0-13686 GCA_963574355.1 Loris lydekkerianus
ATCATAACAATCCAATCCCTGAATTTCCTGGTGAATTTCTTGTGACTCCATTTCTTTCAGAATCAGTGGACCAAATCTCTCATGTTTAGCAATAGCACTGTCCTTAAATGAGTACTTCCTGTCAGACAGAGCCTGGGGGGGGGGCCTTATTTTCGGGGGGATGCCTTATATTTCACCCAGAAGAAACCTGTAAGTAGGTCTTATTTTCAGAGGATGTTTTATTTTTGGGGAAACATGATAGTTACAACACCAGGCCAGAGATAATGTTAATTCTGTCTTAGGGGAAAATAGATTTTAGGAAAAACAGATGCAGTAGTATTGTAGCATGACTGGAAAGATTTCTAAAGGCCAAATGAATCTCAAGAATGCCTTCCATACGATCATTGTCATAGTTTTGTGTTTTGACATAAGTTACTAAATTAATGTGTATAATAATCTCACTTATTGTAATAGTATCTAAGGCTATGTAGCTTGTGGAGAGTCATGAAACAACTTTGTCTACACTGTGCTACTTTCCTATGAAAAAAAGACTCCAAATAGGGATGCTATACAAAAATGGTATTGATTATAAAACTAATCAATGCTGTTAGAGGTCAGGATAGATGAAACCTCTGATGAGGAGGGAGTATGGCTTAGTTACTTGAAGGAATATCACATACTTTTTTTTTTTTTTTTTTTTTTTTTTTTGCAGTTTTTGGCCAGGGCTGGGTTTGAACCCACCACCTCAAACATATGGGGCTGGCGCCCTACTCCTTTGAGCCACAGGTGCTGCCCTAATATAATGAACTTTTGACAATTGATAAAGTTTTTCTTTATATGAATAATGGTGTGCAATTTTTGAAAATTAATCAAAGTATACAGTTATGATACTCTTATGTATATTATAACTCAAAATTTTAAACCTACACATACACCCAGATATATGTGTATATGTAAGTATATAAAAATATATATCCAAGAATATGTTTATAAGTTTAATCCAGTATCAAAACTGACATACAAATTAATTTTTTTATTTATGACTAAGTTATTTAAAGACAGCAATTTTTTTGAACAGTCCAAAATTTTTCAAACCAATTTATGTCAAAACATAATTTTATTGAAAGATTTAAATTTATGCATCACTCTTCTATGATGGAATGTTAAGTAGATTCTAGCCTGTGCTTCCTTCAGAAACACTTCATTTCCAAAATGCCACTGAAGCATAAGTTAATTACATTATATAAATTCCAGGTACTGATGAGAAAGGTAATATTTGATATAGATGCACATTCCTGTAAAAATCCTTCCATTGTGATGTGTGCTGATACATCAGTTGCTTAACTTGCTGGCATTTTTAATCTGTCCAAAAGGAAGACATATTTAAGTAGGTTAGTTGTCCCCTGGCTTGTGAAGTGCTATCATTTTTGTTGTTTGCTAATAGTCCTGCAGGGAAGAACTCATTCAAAGCCAGACAGGAAATGTAATGATATAAAGCCTGGTGTTTACAGTGCATATGCTTAGAATTCACAGTAATACCATGCCATAGGTGGTGGACTCCTGAAGGCATTGCATTTCATTTGATTCATGATAATGTTTGGGGCATTGAAAGTGAAATCAACTGAAATTAATTCTACTTGTGAAACTACCCTCTGGAAAACTGTCCGTGCCTGTGTGTATAAACATAGTAATGTAAGCTTGAAAAAAATACAGCTATTAACAAATGAAACATTAGGAATGGCTTTTTTAAATCAAGTAAATTTCAAGGGAATAGTTTTAAGTTTAGACAGATCATGTACAATTTCCCACATGTTCACATAAATATTAATATATCAGTTATTTTCTATTCAACTCAATTATTTATACATAAATGAGCACATTTGTAATGTAATCAAGTGCTTGGTCTCCTATTTGGGAGTTTATCAAGTCATGGAGTAGAGAAAAAATATGAAATTCAAGGTGTCTTAGTCTACCACTGAACTCTGATAAAATGACAAAAGATAATGATTTAACCACCAAATTAAAAAAAGAACTTCCTTTTCATGTACATTTCATGTGCTTATGGCCCTTCACTTATATAATGTCTATCAAGTATTATTATGTGCGAGGCAATGTCCTTGTTGCTGGAGATCCATGATATTTTAACATGACATCACGTTCTCTGCCTATGAGGAGCTTCCATTCTAGCAGGGAGATAACAGAAAACAAATCAGTAAATAATATATTGTATGTGAGATATTGAAGACAGGACAGAGAACTGCTAGGTGGGGATGTGGATAGAAAGTGTGGGATGAGATAGGGATGGTGTGGCTGTTTTGTCTGACAGATAAAAACAGATTTACTGGAAAGGTGGTGTTGGGGTAGATTCCTGAAGGGAATCAGAGTGATCCACGTGGGTACTTGAGGCAGAGCTGCTTGCAAAAAAAAAAAAAACATCACCCAGAGCTTACAGTAACTGCTTTCAGAAGAACTCAGAATATTAGTTTACTTTCTCCACATTCCCTACAGCATGAATGAGTAAATGTCACCACGATCCTGTGTTTGTCCAGAAACACAAAATATCTCCAGTACCCAGAGGTACAGACAGAGCTGAGACTAAAGTCTGATTCACTCATGCACAAGCCGGGCACTCTCAGCTGAGCAGGAATACAGGGAGGATGATCATATTTCAAACTCTAGAAAAAAAAAAAAAAATCAGCTCCTAAAAGGAGAAAATGTAGGGAAAGTTTCTCAGCTCGATTATAAATGATTTTGTAGAAATTCATTGTGACGTATTTGTCCCTAAATATTACAAGTAAGTTTTTATTTTTAACATGCTGATCCTCCTGCCCAGAACGCTTTTTTACATATTCTTCTAACATATTTTTATTTATCCCTAAAGAGCAGTTAAGCTTTTTAGTGCATTCCTTCCTGAAAACTCAAGCTAAATTTCTCGTGATTCTTTCTGAATTTTTATGAGGTAACCTCCGACGCTGCCAATTTCCATTGTATTATTTTACGTATCTGTATATTTCACTAGGAGAAATCATCTGTTCAGCTTCCCCACTGTTTGGTTCAGTGCCTCCATGTTTTCAGATATTAACAAATGTATTAAAAATAAATAAATAAATAAATAGTAATTAAGTTACAAGTAGAAAAATGTATGAGATCTCACAAAAATACTTGTTAACTAAACAGTGTCCCTGCTATCCATTATATAGGAACATAAAGTAGCCCACAGGACTTCGTGTTAGAAGACAGGTTTTGCCTCTTATTGGTTATATAATATTACACATTTTGATTATTCTCAGTTTTCATAGCTCTGAAGTAAACATATAGTTGATTCAAAATGGATAACAGATCTAACTCTAAGGCACGAATCAATAACAATGGGTAAAACACTTGAGGTTATCAGCCTGGGGAAAGACTTTATGAAGAAGACTCCAGTGGCAATTGCAACAACAACAAACATAAACAAATGGGACTTAGTTAAACTGAATCGCTTCTGTACAGCTAAGGAGACAACCACCAAAGCAAATAGCCATTAGAATGGTAAAAGATATTAGGATATTATGAATCGGACAAAAGTTTGATAACTAGAATCTACACAGAACTCAAGCAACAATAACAAAAGAAGCCAACAATCCCTTATATCAATAGTCAAGTAAGATGAACAGAACCTTCTCTAAAGAAGACAGGTGAGGGCAGGGCCTGTAGCTCAAAGAAGTAGGGTGCTGGCACCATATACTAGAGGTGGTGGGTTCAAACCCAGCCCCAGCCAAAAACCGCAAAAAAAAAAAAAAAAAAAAAAAAAGAATGGCTAACAAGCATATGAAAAAATGTTCATTGTCCCTAATTATCAGAGAAATGCAAATCAAAACCACCCTGAGATGTCACCTAACCCCAGGGAGAATGGCTTATATCACAAAGATTGAAAGCTACAGATGCTGGTGCTGATGTGGAGAGAAGGGAATGCTTTTATGCTGCTGGTGGGACTGCAAACTAATACAACCTTTTTGAAAAGGAGAATGGAGAATCCTCAGAGGACTCAAACTAGACCTGATATTTCAATCCCATTACTAGGCATCTACCCAGAACAACAACAACAATAAAGTCATTTTATCATAAAGACATTTGCACTAGACTATTTATCTCAGCTCAGTTTACAATTGTCAAATTGTGGAACAACCTAAATGCCTACCAATCCAGGAATGTATTAATAAGCTGTGGTATATGTATACCATGGACTACTATTCAGCCACCAAAAAATATGGTGACTTTACATCTTTTGTATTAATTTGGGTGAAGTTAAAATACATTCTTCTTGGTAAAGCATCACAAGAATGGAGAAGCAAGAATCCAATGTACTCAATTCTGATATGAGGACAATTGAGCTAGTATATAAGGGTAGAGGTGGGGGACGGGGAGGAGTGGGGGAGGGAAAGGAAGGAGGGGGAGGGTACCAAGATGTGTGACACGCCTCTTGGGGGCAGGACACTATTAATACAGGGACTTCACCCAGCAACTGCAAGCAGTGTAACCTGGTTCATTGTACCCGCAATGATTCCCCAACAGTAAAAAATAAAAAATAGAAAACAATAGTTGTCTAGAATTAAAAACATATATATATATAAAGTAAAAATATAAACAATGTCCTTCACAGCAGTTTATTTTGGGTTTCAGTGGCAAACATTTAACAGTGATTTGTAAATAGTAAAACATTCTTCACCTGTTCATCTCTATGACTAATTTTAATATTAACTATATTTTTTCAAGATAGGGAAATAGGAAAGAATTAACCATGTTATAGATTAGGAACCAAGACTGGGTTAAAAATAACTGACCAGAAAGATATATAGGGTTGAAACTATACTAGTATAAACAATAGTCCAATATACTCTACCAAATTATTGGGTAAAATAAAAATTCAGGAGAATTTTTACGTTTATTATTATGAAAGAAGCATTAAAAAATGTACACATGAATAAATATGCAGCCCCATGACTGGAGAAGAGTATAGAATGAGGTAAAGACAGATGCTTAGAAAAACTGCAGAGAACTCAGATGGTCTCCCGGGTACATGGAATTTAGTTTGTGACAAATCAGAAACTGTCATCATATTTTCTTACAGGTCAGGAGATGTCTCCTCCACTACTGATTCTTTCAGGATTAAACCTATGCTAATGGTTTACAATCAGATCCATGTTAATTAAAAATATAAACTCAGAAATGATTCTAAAGATGTCCTTGATAATGTAAGTGCTATTCTAATTTGTTTTGAAACTTCAACAGAGGCACAAGCTGTACAGAAAAAATGATGTGATTTTTAATTCACAAGTCCTCTAAAATATGGCATACTAAATAAAGAAAACTACAATTACTTTATATAATTAAAAGTCAACTATGGAGCACATTTGTCAAACTCATATATTTTAGAAACATATAATTAATATACATTTTAATGTTTTATACACATCAAGATCAATGATTTCCTTTTAATGCTATAGAAAGACATTTAATAAATATTTTTTCATATGGTAACAAAGATTTATTTAATCAGAAGATTTTGTGAATAAATAGGATTCCAAGGTAGCATAAGAGAAAATAATAATTATTGTATTTAGCCAACTATATAGGTTGTCCAACTCAGTGTTATGCCACTAAGAGGCATCCAGAGATGAATATAATATGTTCTTTTATTTATCTGAATATTACTCTAAAATTAAGCAATATATGCCAAAACTGAGGGTTTTTTTTTTTTTCAGATTGCTTCAAATGCAGACTTATATCAATTCTGACTAGAAAACTAAACGTTATAAAATTCTTATTATACCATGTCAAGTAATATTTCTTTTTACTTGCCTTCAATTTTCTTCTCTGTTCAAAGGAGGTTCTTTTCAACTGAATTCACTTGAAATATATCCTTTGCCTTCATAATTGGAGAATTGTTCCTTCTTCAACTTCACAGTTTTTTGTTTGTTTGTTTGTTTTTTATCTTTTAAGTCTGTAGTCTACATCATTTAAGTCTGTCCTCAAAAGACAGACTCCTGTCCCTTTGATGTTTTTTGCATACTGTGATCTGGACCTAAAAGCCTTTCATTTTATCTTACTTGAGGCGCAAAAGATCATATATAAGAAACAGGTACGAACTCAATACTCTGCCCAAGTATTTTATATATGTGTGTGTGTCTTTAAAAAATTCCTGTAGCTTTCTAATGATGTCATTGTTGTCCAGTTAATTTTTTTTTTTAATTTTCAAATAGAATAGCACATTAATTCCCTTAAGAAAGTAATTTGCTAAACATGAAAGTGTATGGCTAAATATTTAATCAAAGGGATAGTTTTAAAGACAAAAAGGCAAACCTAAAACATTCAATACACACAATGCTAGGGTAATGTTCTTTTCCATAAGGAAAGACAGGTAAATAAAAATGAATATTCATGAATTTGTTTCATCTTGAAACACAGTGTGTCAGAAAGAAAGAAAATTTGTCTCTTTTTAACAATGCCTATTAATCCCCACACTGTTGTCCAGTCTGTTATTTGTACCCACAAGTGGCTGTCTCAAAGTTCTGTTGACTTCCTATCAGGATGATGGGGAATCATTTTTCCTGTCTTATAGTTGTTGAACAAAGCCTCCTCACCTGGAGGCTGACTTCAGTATGTCAAACGGATGACTCTTCTCTTACAAATAAATGACAATAAGTCTGTAGGTTGCTTTGGAATTCACAAATGAACGGGCTCTCTTCCAGGACCCTGAGTGTGTAGCTGTTGTTCTTAATGCAGACTCAACAGGCCCACGGTGTTATTTATTTATTTATTAAGTAGGATTTCTGCAGAAGTTATGTTTTTAAAATTCTCCTCTACATATTTGAAACTGATACATTGAAATGTATACATTAATTTAAAATTAGAATTCTTATCAGCAATAAAGACTGACAGTACTTACCTATCTGTATGTTGATAGGAATAATTATAGTTGGAGAAATTAGAAAATATATTGCCATTTGTATGCATTTTATTTTATGAGATAAGGGAAAATGGTGGGTGGGAGTGAATACTTTCTTCTTCCTTAAAAATACTTTAGTTATCGATATTACTGTAATAGGATTTAATGGAATAGGAGAATTTGTTGCTTCCGTATTTACTGTTTTTACACATTCAATGTTGTCATTGAGTTATTGAGTTGGGTGTTTTATTGGGGCAAAAACTTTAAATTCAGAAAGATGTAGTTCTGAGTTCTGGCTCCATCAATTTTATAAGTTATTTCTAGTTTGCATATTGGTATCATCACATGCATAGTATTAATGATAATTCAGACTATTACTTCAAAGTCTAAATAATATGACATATAGACGGTATATCTAGGACATTGGTGTGCACCATGAACTCAAATGTTCATATAAATGTATATTTTTTCACTTGTGTCTTATACCTAATATACAATTCCAGTATAAAAATTCAATAACGTAGGCTATAAATTTGCACAATATTGGACTTTAATACTAATGAATTAATTTCAACTCTATCAGTAATTTTCCACCTTTTGAGGTCTTCCAATGTATTTTTCTCAGTCTTAAAAGAAGATGATAAGACATGCTTTTCTTTGACTCCCATGATTACAAAGTACAATTACTAACTTATTTGAAAATTGTCTTAGGACTCTAATTTTTTATTTTCAAAAATGTATGTAGACCATATATGTGAAATAACTGCATATCTATTAAGATTGTTCTCTATAAATTATAGTTCTCTTGTTCTAAGGAATGCATTTGCATTAATTTATTTTCAAATTATTTTTAACATTTTGATTTGATAAGGAACGTTTCTATGCCTCTAATATCTTACTGAGAAAGACATAAAGGAGTTTGGTTACATTAGAAACAACCGAATTCTGAACACACTTTCTACAAAGTTGTGAGGATAGAGAAAAAGGGAGATTGAATCCAGAATCCAAGAATCTATTTCTTTTTCTTTCTTCCCCCAAATCATGACATATTATTTTGGTCAACCCCACAGATAAAATCTTATTACTCTTGTATTATACAGTTGATGGATTTTACAAAAAAACTTCAGTTAATACTTAATTTCTGCCTTCACCATTCCTTCTTATATGTCAGATTTTCCATGAGATGTTTTCATTTTCCTGAGAATTCCCTTACTTTTTGAGTTTGGGTAGTAAAAATCTCTTGGTTATTGTACAAATATGTCTTTTTCTCCAACTTTTTCTGAGTTCCTAAGTCTAGAAAAATAGTTGCTTTCTTTCAGCACATTGAAAATAATATTGCATTTCTAGATCATTATGGACATCAATAAACTTGATACATTCTTAACTGATACTTCCCTGTCATTTGTCTTTTCTCTCTGCCTTCTTTAGATGTTCTCTTGTCTTTGATATTCAGTTTCACAAAACTGTGTTAGTCATGCGGTAGGGGATGGTGGTATGGTGGTAGGTATAACTCCCTTAGCTTTTCTTTCTGTTAGTACTTTCAATTATAATGTAATTTTTTTCCTGTATTTGGCAACTTTTAATTGTAATTTTATACTTAACAGAATACCATCTGCGAATCCTAAATGACTGAGACTCAGTATCTTTTTATCTAGAGAAATGTATTTATTTGATTCTGAATGGGTATTAAGATATACTACCAGTCTGGAACCACTTTTATTTCTAAGAGTAGGGAGTCAAGACATAGGAGTGATGTAAATTCATAACCCAGGAATATGAAACAACAAGCCTATGATTACAAATTTTTAAAGTGACTATTTTATGCCACAGAGAAGGAACAGAACCTAAAAGGTATCTTCATTGGTTCCATTTGTAGACAGTTTTTGACCCCTATTTATACTTTCACAAAAATTAGAACATTTCAAAGTGTCTTGGCCTTATTCATAAATCTGTAGTTCAGTTTGTTTTTGTACCAGTGTAAATCCTTCTCTCGCATTTTTCTTAGTACCCAGTTGCTCCAAAATATTCTGAACCCTTGGTATTAGCTTAACTTTTAGAGAGCTATATTGGCTCTGAACCTTCTCTCTTAATTTTTAAAAAGATTTTTCTTTTAATTCTCTTTAGCTGCTTAAACTTATATTTGCTGTTGAGCTCTACGATGAATTTCTATGAATTTTGCCATGGTTTTCTCCACATCTGAGTGTCTTTCATCAATTGAAAGCCTATCACAATTCCTAATCCTCCACGTTGCAGATGGTATCACTGCAAGTTCTTTCTAAAATTGTATAGCTCCTTTATAATTCAAAAATAATTATTAATAATCACATTTGAAGCATTAAATTGTGAATTATCATATCAATGCCAGAGACTATCGCAGAATCAAAATCAAGAATTTAACATGACAATGAATCACAGGAGAACAAGTGCAAACATTAGAAATGTAAGGTGGTGAATTTTTTGGTGATATTTAGATTTTATGGATAGTTTTTTATTTTTTTCCATTTAGAAATAAGATCTTGCTCTGTTGCCTAGGCTGGACTGCAGTGGAACAATCATAGCTCACTATAACTTTGAATTCCTGGGCTCAAGCAATTGTCTTGCCTCAGCCACCTGAGTACTTAGAACTATAGGCATATGCCACCACACTCAGATTATTTTTAAAATTTGTTGTAGAAATGGGATTTTGCTATGTTGTGCTGACCTCAACGTGATCCTATCTTCTCAGCCTCCCAAAGGTATGACCCACTACTGGCCCACCAGAGCTAGAATTTTAAGTATTACTAGAAAAAATTACTCAGATACAAAAATATTGGTAAGGTAAACTTTGAAACCAAACACACAAAATATATCAACTGCCAAGGCTATAAAACTTCAGGCATAGTTTACTTGGATAACAATTTACTAAATTTTTCTAATTTAAAGAAGAAAAATAAGAAGTCTTGACCAATATACAATGTGTCTTGGTCATTGCAAGGTAAATGAGAACCTGAAGAATCAATACACTTGTCCTGGATATCTTTGTGACAATGAAAACAAATGACATGAAAAGTCAGGAGAGAGTTGGCCATGACAACAAAAGGGAACTGGTATGCTTTGGTGGCAACTTAGTGTTAATAGTCTTGGGTTTGGATTGGCAACCACACTGATAGTTCAATAGGCTTCAGCTGACACCATATTTATTAAGGATTAAGAAAAGATGCATGTGTGTGGTAGAGCAAGATGGCAGCCGAGTAACAGCTTCCCTGCAATGGGGCACGGCGAGTCTGGGGAGATAAGACTCCAGGCATCTCTGGCTGGTGGGATCTGCCTACAATCATCCCTTTGAGGATATAGGGAGTCAGCAAGGGACTTCTGGACCCAGGAGGAGGACAAAAACAATGGAAAACTGGCAAGCGGTTGCATGTGTTCGATCAACCTAATCCAGCCAGCAACCATTAAGTACAAGCAGCAGTGAGACTGCAAACCGGAAAGGCCTTACCTGTGAACTGTTTTGGTGTTTTTGGACTTGGCACTCAGTTGAACTGCCTTGGGGAGAGCTTGAACAGGAGTGCAGAGAACTTTGGGCATTGTCTGGGGCCCCAGACTGAGCCACTGAGCTGGGTGCAAGAAGCCATTGTGAGAGAACTGCCCCATCAAGCTCTGCCCTAAGGGTCCCAGGGAAAGGATTGAGTGGGACCTAGTAACCTAGTGACTGAGCAGCCTAAAGGCAGGGAGTGAGCTGCCTTACAGCCTTAGGGGCTGAGTGAGCATGTATCCTCCCTTCCTCCACACTGGCCTGCTCGTCTGGCCAGGGACTCTGGTAGCCGTGTGCCCTCCAGTGCCCTCCCTGCCTCTGCACAGAGCCCTTCTCCTGGCTAGAGACTGCTGGAGCCTTGGGCTCTCTGTGCCAAAGTCACTGGGCAACAGGCACTCCAAGAACCATGCGCACCACCTCCTGCCCTGTTGCTGGATATGGGTGTGTCACACTCTGGAGCTGCTTCCACAACTAGAACTTCCTGGCTGGGGCAGCCCTAGATGAACAATACAGGGTCACTCCCTACAAAGATCCAGCAACAATAGAGTGATCCTGCTGGGGTCTAATCTTGGAGAGACACCTTTCCAACTCTGAGGATGCTCAGAGGCAATGGTGAAAAACAATCATGAGGTGAAGTCAACAGAAAAACTCTGGCAATATGAATAATCAGAGTAGATCATCTGCCCCAAGGAACAATGGAGAAGACAAGCACAAGATCCCATGCACAAACAAATAGCTGAGATGTCAGAAATCAAATTTAGAATCTGGATAGCAAATAAGATTGAATTAGAATTAAAAGCACTAACCCAAAAGATATCTCAAGAATTCAATGAATTCAAAGACCATATGACCAAATATTTTGACACATTGAGACAAGAAGTTGCAGCCTCAAAAATCTGAGAAATACAGTAGAAACCCTTAGTAACAGAATGGAACAAGGAGAAGAAAGGATTTCTGACATTGAAGACAAAGCTTAGGAATGCTCCCAAACTCTCAGAGAGGAAGAGAAATGGAGGGCAAAACAGATCACTCTCTCAGAGAGCTCTTGGATAATTCAAAGAAAACCAATATTCATCTTATAGAGATCCCTGAAAGTGATAAAGTGGCTTCATAAGGCACAGAGTCTCTTCTCCATGAGATTATGAAGGAGAACTTTCCAGACATGCCAAGAGATTCTGAAATTCAGATAGCACACAGTTTTAGAACTCCAGCACGACTCAACCCAAATAAGACATTCCCCAGACACATCATAATCAATTTTACTAAAGTTAATATGAAGAAGAAAATTCTGAAAGCAGCCAGATGAAAGAAAAGAATAACCTACAAGAGGAAGAATATTAGAATAACTTCAGATCTCTCTGCTGAAACCTTTCAAGCTAGAAGAGGACTTTTAATCTCCTAAAACAAAATAACTTTCAACCCAGGATCCTGTACCCAGCTAAACTGAGTTTCATTTATGACAGAGAAATTAAATACTTCAATGACATTCACATGTTGAAATTTGCCATAACTAAACTAGCTCTCCAGGATATTCTCAGACCTATCCTCCATAAATACCATTGTAATCCTTCAACACAAAAGTAAACTCACCCAGAAAATTTTCATCAAATTCCAACTTCCACAGTAACAAAAAGATTAAAAATGTCCACAGGATCCTCGAAAGACTTATCAATATTCTCAATTAAGGTGAATGGTTTAAATTGTCCTCTAAAGAGGCTGATGGGATACAAAAACTCAAGCCAGAAATCTGCTGTATACAAGAACCGTATCTTACATTAGAAGACAAATATAGACTCACATTGAAGGGATGGTCATCTATATTCCAGGCAAATGGTAAGCAGAAAAAAACAGGCATTGCAATCCTATTTGCAGATGCAATAGGCATTAAACCAACCAAAATAATTAAGGATAAGGATGGACACTTCATATTTGCTAAAGGTAATACTCAATATGAAGAGATTTCATTTGTTAATATTTATGCACCCAACCAGAACACACCTCAATTTATAAGAGAAACTCTAACAGACATGAGCAACTTGATTTCCTCCAGTTGCATAGTAGTTGGAGATTTTAACACCCCTTTAGTAGTGCAGGATGGATCCACCAAAAAGAAGCTAGGCAAAGATTTTTAGGTTTAACCTTAACTATTTAACATCTGGACTTAAAAGACATCTACAGAACATTTTATCCCAACAAAACTGAATACACATTCTTCTCATCAGCCCACGGAACATACTCCAAAATCAACCACATCCTAGGCCACAAATTTAACTTCATCAAATTTTAAAAAATAGAAATTATTCCTTGCATCTTCTCAGACAATCATGGAATAAAAGTTGAACTCAATAACAACAGGAACCTGTATACCCATACAAAAACATGGAATCTAAACAACCTTAAGCTGAAGGATACATGGGTTAGAGACGAGATTAAAAAGGAAATGACCAAATTTTTGGAACAAAACAACAATCAAGACATGAATTGCCTCTGGGACAATTCAAAGGCAGTCCTAACAGGGAAATTTATAGCACTGAAAGACTTTCTCAACAAAACGGAAAGAGAGCAAGTTAATAACGTAATAGGACATCTCAAGCAACTGAAGAAGGAAGAACACTACAACCCCAAAACCAGCAGAAGAAAAGAAATAACCAAAATCAGAGCATGAAATGAAATTGAAAACAAAAGAATAATACAACAAATCAATAAATCCAAAAGTTGGTTTTTTGAAAAGATCAATAAAATAGATAAACCTTTTGCTAACCTAACCAGGAAAAAAAGGAAAATCTCTAATTTCATCAATCATAAATGGTAATGATGAAACAACAGACCCCTCATAAATTCAAAAAATCCTTAATGAATACTACAAGAACTCTACTCTCACAAATATGAAAATCTGAAAGAAATCGACCAATACTTGGAAGTACGCCACCTACCAAGTCTTAGCCAGAACAAAGTGGAAATGTTGAACAGGCCTATATCAAGTCCTGAAATAGAAACAACTATACAAAATCTCCCTAAAAAGAAAAGCCCAGGACCAGATGGCTTTATGTCCGAATTCTACCAAACATTTAAAGAAGAACTAGTACCTATATTACTAAACCTCTTCCAAAATATAGAAAAAAGAAGGAATATTACCCAACACATTCTATGAAGCAAACATCACCTTGATCCCAAAACCAGGGAAAGACCCAATAAGAAAAAAAAATTATAGACCAATATCACTAATGAATATAGATGCTAAAATACTTAATAAGATCCTAACAAA
>CAUYPK010036247.1:0-13122 GCA_963574355.1 Loris lydekkerianus
TAAAAAACCATGTAGGCCTGTCCACAGGGGATTTTCTAAAATTTCTTTTCTTCTCTTTTCTAGATCTTCTTGGAGTGTTTTGATCTTGTTTTGCATGATCTCAGATCTGTTGGCATAAAAGTAGCACTTCTCCTGCAAAAATAAACAGATGTCTCCCTTTTCGGCAGTTAATAGGTCTAATCCCCTTCTTGTTGGGGCAAGTATTTAAGGTCTCTTGCCGAAACCCAAATGGGTTTTTTCGCATTTTTTTTTTTTTATTATTGTTAAATCATAGCTGTGTACATTAGTGCAACTGCCTGTACCCTTTCTAACATGCACCGTAGATGTGTCTCAACTTTTGACAGTTTGACTATATGTGCCTTAAATATGACCTTTTTGAATTGAATCTGTTGGGGACTTTTAGTTGCTCATATCATAATGTCTATATCTTTTTATGACTTGGGGAAAATTTTCAGCTATTATTTCTTTAAATAGATTTTCTATGCCTTTGCCAATGTCTTCTCTTGAAATTCTTCTAATTTGAGTGTTGCTTGGCTTGTAGTATCCAAAATATCATGCAGGATTTCTTCATTTTTTCTTATTCTTAGGTTTTTTTATGACTGGGTATTTCAAAAGACATGTCTTCAAGTTTAATAAGTTTTTTTGTTTGTTTGTTTTGTTTTGTTTTTTGTTTTTGCTTGATCTAGTCTATTATTGAACCTCTTGGTTGTATTTTTGGTTTGATTTATTGAATTTATTTCTTTGTTTTATTGATCTGTGTTCTTTTTTATAACCCTGAGTTTCTTTAAGATGGCTGTTTTGAATTCATTTTTATGATTTTAATAAATTTTCTTTTGAATCTGTTATTAGAGAATTATTATGTTCTTTTGAAGTAGTTTCTTGCTTTTTCATGCTTCTTGTTTCTTTATGACACAAGATATTTATGCATCTGGTATAACAGTCACTTCTAACTTTATGGATTGTATGGATTGGCTTTCACAGGGACAGTTTTTTTTTGTTTTTTTGTTTTTTTTTTAATTAAGTCATATATACATAGATCATAAATACATTTATGCCTGTGTGGAATTCTATGTTTTGATTATTTGTACAAATCGGAGTGCTTAAATCCGACTAATTAACATAACTTTCACCTCATTTACTTAAATCACTGTGTTAAGACATTTGTGTTCTATACTTGATAGATTTGACTTGTACCCTTGCAATATGCTACATAGTTGTGGTCCCACCATTTACCCTCCCTCCATCAAATCACCTCCCTCCCCTCCCATCTCCTTCCCCTTCTCTCCTTCATCCTGAGCTATAGTTGTGATTCATCTTTTATATGAAAGTGTGAGAGACTATAAACTGGCTTCATAATAGTACTAAGTACATTGGATACTTTTTTTATATTCCTGAGATACTTTACTAAGAATAGATTTTTTCCTATAGGTGTATCTCTAGTATGGTTTATAGGGTGCTTTGGCTGTGATTCTGGGTGGATGTAATAATGTAGTATCTGTATGATTTCTTCAGCTATAATCAATATCAGAGTTACCAGTGGATTAGGTTGTCTTTGTTACTGGAGGCTGTAGCAAGTCTTTGCTGGGATGGGGACACCAGGTGGGCAAGTTCATAATGGTGACAGTGGAGAGGGTAAATGACACCAGAAGTGTCAGTAGCAGTGGTAGGCCAGCCATTAGACCCCTGGGTGGTGCATGTAAACATCAGTGGTGGTGGCAGTGAGTTGGTTTGGCTAGTCCCCAGACCCCTGGGTGGGTGCATATGAGTGGGTAGTGGTGGCAGGCTGGGTGATCTGGTCTCTACACCCCAGAGAGGACTCCAGTGTTGTATGTGTGTTCCATTGTTGTTGGAATAAATTTAGACTTACAGAACAATTGCAAAGACACTACAGAAAGTTTATATATACTATTTACTTAGTTTCCTCTAGTGTTAAGTCTTATATAGAAATATTGATACTTTTGTTAAATATAAGAACTTAGCATTTGGTACTTCACTAGTAAGTAAACTTATTTATTTGTATTTTACCAGTTTTTCCTGTAATGTCCTTTTTGTGCTCCATGATCCAACCCAGGAAACTATGTTGCATGACTTCCCAGGGCTCTTTGCTCTGTTTATCATTCTTTTTTTTTTTTTTTTTTTTTTCTTTAATTGACAGATTTGAATAGTATTGGTCAGGTACTACATATATTGTAGAATATACATCAGTTTGTCTTGATCTGATATTTTCTCATGATTAGTGAGTTTTAGGGAAGATTATCATAGAGCAAAGTATTCCTCTCATCACATTATATTGAGGGTAGTATATTAACTTGACTTATTGCTAATGATGCTAATCTTCTGGTTTCATTTTTTGACCTGGAAACTACCTACCTCGTGATTCCTCAATTTGTGTAGTATCCCTGTTGTTTCTTATTTCCAGAGCTTCTTGGATGCTTATCTTTTCTTAATTTTTTCTAATTTCTTTATTTCTAATATTTGTTTCTAATTTTTTTCTAATTTCTTTATTTGTTCTAATATTTGTTTCCTTTTTATTTTTATATGCTTTTACTATTATTTTTCCCACTGATATTCTAATCCTTGCTTTTCACATGCTCCCTTTTGTTGGATAAAATCTCATTATAGAGATTCACTGACCTACAGGTTTTCCAACCAGTTGACATCCATGTTATAATTTGAAAATACAGTGATAGAGTCAAAGATAATATAAGATTTTGCTCAATAATCTGCTTAAAAATATAGGAGATAGGTAATACATTGTAAGAGTAATTTTAAGGAAATGGTTAAATAATTTTTATGTCTGATAGAATAAGGTTCACTGATGTAGAAGACTTTATTATCCCAGTGATGCCACCTAGATAGTCTTAATTACATAGAACATAGTCTATTCCTTAATAATAGTTTACAATTTAGTTGCATGTATATTTCTAATACTATGTTTGTGGAAATAGTAAGAATGGATTATAAAGTTGATAAGTATCTTTTTGATATTTTATTGCATATTTTAAATCACATGTAGTGGGATATATTTAATTAGATAATTGTAAAAATAGACATTTTAAGTATTGTTTAAAAGGATTATTTGATATATATATTTAATTATTGTTTAGTTTCTTATGTTAACTTTGTCTTAACATATTCTGAATTCTCTAGGAACAGATATCTTACATTATTCCAATAGATGAATGGCCATATACTATACACCTTAAGCAAAGGTAATTGTTTTAGTTTTTATTTTTGGATTTTATCTTATTTCTATATTTACTTACAATAAAAATAGACTATAAAAAAATAAATGATGTTGACATTTAAGCTTTTAGTTTTCTCAGGTGAATATATACTCCCCTGTGACTTGATTTAACTTTTGATTCTAATGCCTCAAGTAGTCTTTTGTAAATGGGAATTTGGAACAGAAAAAAATTTGGACTCATATCCTGGAGACTGATCTATATCATGTGATATTAAGTTGACAGGACCAGAAGAACCTATATTCTCAAGACAGGATATCGTTCAGAGTAATTTGGTAAACATTAACTTGTTAATCCTAATGACTTCTTGATATCAAAATGAAAAACACTTTCTTGCTAGCTTGTGACTTATGTTTCACCATCAACTTGACAATTGTATAATATCTGAATAAACAAATATAGTGAAGAAAAAAGAAGTAAATCTGTAACTGATCATATGATTTAGGGTTTTATCAGAGAGGTGGGACTACAGTAAGGGATAGGGAATAGGGGTTTAATATAGAAATTAGATCTTACACTGCTGGAGAGCTGATGAGTAGTTCACTATGTGCCACTATGTTTACTTTGTGACACTGAAGAGAACAGCCTCAGTTAAATTTGGGCATAAAACTATGGTATTTGTGAGAGGTAGATTATGAGAAACTAAAGGTAGCAAGTGTGGGCATGGGAACTTGTACTGCAGGACTGAAAAGAACTCTTGACTCAAAGATTAGGATAGGTTTGATGCAAAAGTTTATTTTTATTTTTTTTACAAGAGAGGATAAGGTATGGCATGAAAGAAAAGAAGGAAGACGACCAACATTTAGGGTTTTGGTCTTTTTATTGGTGTTATAAAGATTAAAAAAGTAGTTATTGCTGCAAAATAATAATAGGAAGTGACTGTTTCTTTTCCTATGCTAGGCTAGCTTTATTAGACTTCTTAGAATGTGCTTTTAGCAGATACGGAGGAAGGTCATGCTCCTCTGTCTGCTCAGTACTCTTCAAGTGCTGCGAAACAAACTGTTAAGAACAATAAGTTAAATCAAAGGTAGGTAATAAAACAGAGGGGAAGTTGTTGCTGTGATTTTTCTTCCTTTTTTTTTTTTCTTTCTGTTTATTCCTAAGGCCATTCCTTCCAAAAATATACATACCTTTGTCAAAGAACATTGATCAGAGAAATAGGAGGTTTAGATGAGCATTTTTTTAAGAAAGAAAAAAACAATTTTTTTTAACTGAGGGGAAGTTTCATAAAGAGATAGAAAAAGATTAATAAAAGGGGTAAACAAATACTCCCATAGAGAGGGTTGACTTTCCCTTTAGACAGAATAGAAGAGTATGATGCACAATAACCCAAAGAACTTCAAAGTGTATTAGAGGGAAAGTGAGAGAGCCCTCTTGAATTTGAACATCTTATTAAGAATATAAACCTTGTTAAGAAGAGTAGGGACTGGAGTTTGAGAGATGGATAAGGAATATGTATATTATTTTGGGAAATTAGCTGCATATTATTATGACAGCATAATGGCCATTAGGATGTTATTGAAAATAACTTATATAAGGAATAATAGAAAGGAGAACTATGATTTTTTTAGAGGTAAGGAAATTTAGTTTCTGATAAATGCTGAGGTGGCAGAGAAATAACTTAGATTGAATAGAGTGGTCACAAAGATTTGGTAAGTAGAAGGATATTAAGGACATATTTGATCAAAAGAAATATGGGCTCATGGTGAAAGAAGCTGGTTATAGAATGCTTGTCAGACATCCCAAGGTAAATGTTCATGAGGCAGTTAATTAGTGTAGAAAAATGGGAGAAAAGGGTGAGTTTCAACACTGTTTCATTATAAAAACTCTCAACAAATTAATTAAAGAATTAACCTACCTCAACACAGTGAGTACCACACATGACACAGTCACAACTAGCATCATACTCAATATGCACAAGACAAAGATGCCCACCTTCCACTTCTATTCAACATAATACTGGAATTTCTAGCCAGAAGTGTGAATGTACAGAAATAAATAAGATAAATCTGTAGAGTGAGGGGTGAATGTTAAAGGTGGGACAGAAAACAACCTAATGTTCAATACCTAATGTTCAATGGAACATTAAAGGATGAAGGAAGGATCCCAACAAAGGGACTTGATAAAAGTAGAAGGAAATACATGAAGGAAACTACAAGAAGTAGTATCATTTACACTGAAGCAGAGATGTCTTAGAGATGAGGAATGTGGTCAACAGTATGGAGTTCTTCAGAGTAGTTTTATGTGGCTTCAAATGGCCTTTTGGATTTGTCAGCTAGGAGGTCATCAGTAACCTTTGTGAGATCAGTGTTAGTGGAGGCTTTCAACAGAAGGTGGTCTGGGTGGTTTAGTTAAGTTACATTAGGTTGAAGAGTGAACATGAAGTAAGGAAGCATAACTAAAATAACATAATAAGTAAAGGGAATGATACCAAATTTGAATTCAGACTCAAAAGTTTCAGTACATGTGCTCAGGTGAATATGACTTTTACACAATAATCTTCCACTTCATTATAATATATGTACATGGTAGGAAAACTTAGAATGAAAGAAAATTTTCATAATATTACATCCAGTTTATATCTTTTAAATTTTAACATACTTTGCCTGCCCTCTTACAGTCCCTTCTTCCTATTTTTCTTTACCTAACAAAGGAATAAATGTAACCTTGTTCTTTGTACCCTCAATGAATCCCCACTAATTAAAAAAAAAAAAAAATTAAAGGAGTCCATTAAGTTAGGAAAATATTCTGAGTAAATATGTATTAATTTGCTTAAAATGAAATATATATTGAAAGCAAATACTACCTTTATGTCAGAGATTGATAACATTTTCATTAAATGTCTAAATAAAAAATATGTTAGGCTTTAAACACTATATATATATATATATATTTTTTTTTTTTTTTTTTTTTTCCCCAAAACCACCCAACCCATCTTTTCCTATAGTATGAAAACGGCCATGATAATATGTAAGTGAGTGGGTATGGCTGCATTTCAATAAAACTTTATTTACAAAAGAGAGGGTGAATCAGATTTTGGCTGAGGGTGTCAGTTTACTGACCTTTGCTTATGTTTCACGGATAATTTTTAAAATTTCCTCTCTTTTAAATTCAGATATTTTGTAGCAGATAATTTTAAGATTTATTTGTATAAGCAAGGATCTGTGAATTCTCATTCTTCAAATATTCAGGTAAGTTTTAAGTTCTATATTTTGCAGAATTTTTTAAAACACTTTTTACATTAAATACATGCTTTTTTAATGCAGAAGGCTTTCAGGCTTCACAGGGAATATATTTAAAATGTTTATTGGTTAACAGTTTGGCTTTCCTGAAGTCTTGGTAAAATAAAGACCAATTACATTGACCTATCATTACCTTTGACACTGGCTAGAACACAGGCACTATTTATTCACTTATTTATTTATATTTTGCTGAATGAATGAAGATGTATAAATAATAAGAAAAGTATATACAAATATTGGACACATATTATATGTAGATCAAAAAATACTTCTTTTGTTCCTTCCCCCATTCCATCCATTAATAACTCCTATTAACACTGCCCTTCAAACTGTATATCCAGAAGCCACTCTCTTCCTCTGCCTCCATCCACTGATACCTTCCATCTATTAGGAAAAACTGTATCTACTTTGGATTGTTGCCATAGCTTCCTGAGTAATCTCCCTGCTCTCATACCTTGTCCACCTCAGACAGTTCTGAACATGGAAATCAGTTTGATCCTATTAAAACCTAGTTAGATCATGTTGCATCTCTGCTCAGAACCTGCCATGGAATGGCCTCCTGTCACCCAGAAAGTAGAAACCAGAGTGCTTTCTTCCATGCTTCACACGCTCTGGATCCCATTTACGTCTCTGACATTTTCCTGTTATTCTCTACCTCACTCACTTTGTTCCAGCCACACTGGTCTCCTTGCTGTTCTTTAAACATACCAGCTATGTTCTCCTTCCAAATCTTTGTACTTCCTATTTCCTGAGATCCAAATGCTTGTTCTTTCTCAGGAGACCCTCGTTTTCTTCAGGTCTTTATTCAAAATCACTCTGACCCTAATAACTCTGTATATTTTCTGTAACCATTTTGCTTTTTTCCATGGTAGTTATCAGTATGTAATGTACCTATATTGTAACTTCATTTTCTGTTTCCCCAGTCCAATATAATCTACCTGAGGGCTTTTATTCTATTTTGTTCATTGTAACACCATTTCTTAGAAAAATGCCTAGCACTCAGGTTACACTGAAGATTTTTTGAAACATTATGTTGTATCACTTAAATTATAAAGGACCATGATTTCTCTATACCTCTTCCTTCCCTTAGTTTCATTATAAAGTAATATACTAATAAAAAATCTTATATTTATTTGTGCCAAAATTTATAACACCATTGACTCTTGGATATGAAATAATCTACCTTTATTTCTGAGACATTTGCTACTCTTTTCTTTATTAAGTCATTTGTACATAGATCATAAATACATTTATGCCATCATGGGATTCAGTTTTAATTTTTTTTTTTTTTTGATACAGAGTCTCACTTATTAACCCTCAGTAGAGTGCCATGGAGTCACAGCTCACAGCAACCTCCAACTCCCTGGACTTGGGCAATTCTCTTACCTCAGCCTCCCGAGTAGCCAGGACTACAGGTGCCCGCCACATGCCTGGCTATTTTTTTTGTTGCAGTATGGCCAGGGCTGGCTTTGAACCATTATGGGATTAAATGTTGATTATTTGCACAAATTGGAGTGCTTACATTCTATTAATCAACATAGATTTCACCTCATTTACCCAATTACAGCATTAAGACATTTGTGTTCTACACCTGATAGATCCAACTTATACTTGCAATGTGGTCCATAGGTGTGGTCCCCCTAGTCTTCATCTCTGGTTTGATTGCACTGTGGTTGGAGGCCAAACTGTACAGTTTCAGTCCACTGAAATATGTTGAGTTATTGCAAATTATTTCCCAGAGTATGGTTTCATTTTTGTAAATATTCCATGTGTCCTCAAAATGTGTATTCCAGTTATTTTAAGTATAATTTATACATAATATTAATATTAATTAAATCATTTACTAACCATATTGAAACTTTCTATAGATTTTAAATGCTTGATTTTACCAATTATTGAGATAAATTAGGTTAAAAAATCTTTTTTATAATTATATATTTTTCTATTTTTACTCTTCTTCCAATTTTGACCTTATATAATTGGAAGCTGTGGTATTAAGTGAATGCCAGTGTGGAATATTTGTATCTTCTTGGTGAATTGAAAAACTCATGTCCTTATAAATGTCTTCCTTTATCTATAGTGATGCTTCATACTTTAAAATGTACCTTTCCTGTGTCAATATATTTTCAGAATCATCCTTGTCTTTTGTGTTCACATCTAGCCTTTCAATCTTCTGTGTCATTATATTTTATATGTCTATTTTTTAGCAACATACTATATTTTTGAAAAAAACATTTGCACAATTTTTGTCTTTTAATTGAGGACCTAAATTTATATGTTAGAAAATAATTTATGCCCAAAAAATTTTGGATGCAGTTTATAAAATATTAATCCTGAGTCATACTCTAAAAAGAGTAGTTATTATAGTGCAAGTGGCAAATATGGGAGGCTTTTTCTGAATGTCACTTTGCTCATACTTGATATAAGCATGTTGTCTGTGAAAAACATTCAGAAGGTTTCTGTCAGAAAAGTAAGAAATCATTACAATATTTTGCCAATTCTGAGGTAACCACTTTACTTTTTTTCTTTTCTAGACTCATTGCTACTATCAAGGACATATTGAAGGATATCCGAATTCTTATGTCACACTCAGTGCATGTTCTGGACTGAGGTTATTAGTTTCTGTCATTCATTACAAAACACCATAGCTATGCTATTTGGCTGCTGTGACACTGTTCATATTAAGTGTGGTGCTCTATAAGAAGATTCCTATGAGGAGATCATTCAATGATATACTACTGTGGACATGATTCCAATTCTCCTACTTTCTCTCACTTTCTTCACTGGCAGAGACATTTCTAATTCCCTCAAAGATTTAGATTTCCTGGATTCCTTGCTTTCTTATTTTTTCTTAACCATTGAAATAATAATTGAATCAGTATGAGAATTGGAGGCACTATGTTTAAGATAGTTAAGTCACTGACATGGAAAACGGATGGATTACTTGATCACTGTAATAGCATATGCTTGTGTACTTGGCAGTTAACAAGGTAATTTCTGCTGTGTTTGTAACTAGGAAGTGAAATGGAATGTTACTTTTGTGGATTAGGAAAATCTTTTGTCTCCTCAGAATCTTCTCTAAAGCAGAGTTTGAATCACAATACTGGACTCAAAATGTTTTATAGCTGTGATACTTTTTTTCTTTTCAATTTTGTCTGAGTTTTATAACATAGATTTGAGTAAAAAAACTTAAAATTTTAACCTTAATTTTACAGAGGAATACTGCAATTTGAAAATGTTTCTTATGGAATTGAGCCTATGGCATCTGAAGTTGAATTTCAGCATCTTCTTTATAAATTAAAGAAGGAAAATGATGAATATTCAATTTTTAACAATGGAGACATAGAAAAATACCCAATGGACTCTAAAATTTTTATAAGTGAAAAAGTGAGTTATATATGTTTTATTACTTTTTTTTTTACTTCAAATTAATATGAGGGTACACGTTTTTAAGTTGCATTATTTTTGAATTCTAAGGTAAAGTTAATATAGTTGAGCCCTTCACCCAGGGAGGAGGGCTGAACACCCTCACATTAAGTGAGATCACACCAATGGCTATCCCTTCTCCTGTCAATCACCCTCCTTCTTCTCCTTTCTACTCTTCCTCCTCTCCATTCCTCTTGCTAGACTTATATGTGTGTTTATTGTGTGTCTGTATGTGTAATTGTTCATACTATATTGGTTTCATATGGTTTCATTTCAGTATTTAGTACATTGGATTTTTTTTTTCCTTGCTTGAGACATTTTACTAAGAATGTTTATCTACTCCATCCAAGTAAACATAAAAGATGTAAAGTCTTCATCTTTTCTTATGGCTGGATAGTAGTCCTTTGTATACATATACCATGAATAGTTTGTTAATCTATTCATGGGTTGATAGGCATTTGAGTTGCTTCTATGACGTGGCAATTGTGAATTGAGCTTCACTAAACACTGATGCAAATGTCTTTGTGGTAAAATTATTTTTGTTCTTCTGGATAGATACCTAGTAATGGAATTGTGAGATTTAATGGAAGGTTGGCTTTTAGTTCTTTAAGAATTCACCATGCTTCTATCAATAGAGGTTATATGAGTTTGCAATTCCACCAGTAGTATTCCCTTCTCTTTATATCCACACCAGCACCTGCAGATTTTGGATTTTGTGATGTGATCTAATCTTACTGGAGTTAGGTGATATCTAAGAGTGGTTTTATTTGCATTCTCTGATGATTAGAGATAATGAGTATTTTTCATGTATTTTTGTTTGTTGGCCATTTGTACAATGGATACTTTTCCATTCTTGTGGCACTTTATTAAGAAATATGTTGCAACTCCATCAGGGCAAACACAAAAGATGTGAAGTCTCCATCTCTTTTATGTTTGAATATCTGAATAGTATTCCATTATATATATATAGTTTATTAATATATTCATGTGTTTATGTGCACTGGGCTGAATAGTATTCATATATATATATAGATATAGTTTATTAATACATTTATGTGTTGATGTGTTGATGTGCACTGGGTTGTTTCCACTTCTGATGTGAACTGAACTGTAATAAACATTCTAATGCAAATGTCCTTGTGATAAAATGATTTTTTTTTCTTATGATAGATGCCTAGTAATGGGATTACAGGATCAAACAGAAGGTCTACATTTAGTTCTTTGAGGATTCTCTGTACTTCTTTCAAAGAGGTGGTATTCCTTTGCAATGCCACCAGCACTGCAAAAGTGCTCCCTTCTCTCCACTTTGCCACCAACATTTGGGGCTTTGGGATTTTGTGTTGTGGCCTATTCTAACAGGGTTAGGTGATACCTCAGAATGGTTTTGATCTACATTTCTCTAATGGTTAGGGATGATGAGCATTTTTTCATGTGTTTGTTGTCCTTTGTCTGGTTTAGTTAAGAAGTTTCTGTTCAAGTTCTTGCCTTCTTATAAATAAGGTTGTTTGCTCTTTTCTTGCTGATTAATTCAGGTTTTCTGCAGATTCTACTCATCAGTACTTTGTCAGATTCGTAGCACGCAAATATCTTCTTCCATTCTGATGGTTGTCTGTTTAGTTATTGTGCCCTTGGCTCTGCAAAACCTTTTTGGTCTGATCATGTCACATTTATTTATTTTCAGTGTTGCTGCACTTGCCAAAGGGGTCTTCATAAATTCTTCTTCATAAAGTCTAGGCCAATTTTTTCAACAGTTTTTCTCACACTTTCTTGCCACACCTTCACCACTAACTGTTTGAATGAGCTAGAGCATTTGCCTGGGGCCCATTCCACACAGCCTCACAAAACTCCCTTTTGGGGCTGCAGCATGAGAGTCTTTGAGGGCTGGCCTTGCATTCTCCAGGTAAGGTGGGGTAGCATTTGCGGGTGGACCTCCAGGTGAGTGTCCTATGTTGGGGGGGATCTCCCAGTTAGTGCAAACTGACTCTGTCCTGGGATCAGCCTGTCCTCTACCCAGTTTAAAAGAGCCATGGTATTTCACTGGATTCCCTTCCAGAATAGGTTTGAACCATTGTACCCCCAAGCCTCCCAGCAGTGGCTGGAGGAAGGGAATATATGGACAGTCCCAACTGTTCCCACCCCTGTTGGTACAAATGCCTCTTGCACAAGCAAATTCATAAAAGCTGTGTTTTGGGGTGAGTCAAATGTTAATGCTTCTTGTGCAAAATGAAAAAAAGCTTTCATCCCTCCCTCCCCTCAGTCTTGGTTGTGGATTTGATACAAGGCAGCCATCACCTGTGCCTGGGGGAGGGGATCCACATATTGTGGTCTGCTTTGTGGACCTTTCCGGGGCAAGTCATCTGAGGCTAGACCTGGCTCTCTCCAAGTCAGCAGGAGGGGAACCTAGGAATGACAGGTACAGACACTGAGCAGGGCCACTGGAGAGAGCAGGGGGAAGGTCCCACACCCATCAGGAGGGAGGGCCAGCCAAAGTCAGTGCACTGACGCACAATTTCCTCTCACAGTGGGGTTTGGGCACATGTGTCTCACTGGACCATACAATATAGAAGATGCCCAGAGATTTCACCAAACTCCTCTTCAGGGTGTAGTTTATTGGGCAATGAGAGAGATAGGGAAGGGTCTGTGGGCTCAGGATAGCACAGAGAAAATTTGTTCACTTTTGTTCCAGGCAGGACATGAACACAGAGGTAAAAATTCCTACTTTATGGCTCTCTCATGTGAGGTGAGATGAAAAGTTCTCTATCCCCTGCTTGTGGAAAGCCCACAGCAAGACTCCAGTTGTGGGAGTTGTCGCTTTTTATTTTTTTATTATTTTTTTTTTTATTAAATCATAGCTACATACACTGATATGATCATGGGGCATCATATACTAGCTTCACAGACAATTTGACACATTTTCAACACAATAGTAAACATAGCCTTCCTGGCATTTTCCCAGTTACCCGTGCCAAGACATTTACATTCCACATTTACTAAGTTTCACATATACCCTTGCTAGATGCCCCGCAGGTGTAATTCCACCCGTACCCCTCCCTCCCTTTCCCCCTTTAACCTATTCTTAGGTTGTAACTGGGTTATAGCTTTCATGTGAAAGCCATAAATTAGTTTCATAGTAGGGCTGAGTACATTGGATACTTTTTCTTCCATTCTTGAGATACTTTACTAAGAAGAATATGTTCCAGCTCCATCCA
>CAUYPK010036248.1:0-10637 GCA_963574355.1 Loris lydekkerianus
GCCCTCCATAGCACCAATGACGGGTAAGATTCCCAAAGCGGGGACAACCTGAGACAGGATATGGAGAGGCTGCATGGTGGATTACATTCATAGTACCCAAAGACGGGTAAGATCACTCTGCATTCAGTCAACCTAAGACAGGGACCAAACCGTTGATGTTTGTATCCTCATGACGGGTAAGACTGAAACTGCAAGAGCAGGCAACCTAAGACAGAATAAAAGCTAGAATCCAGAGAAAGGTAATGTAGGAGATAAGAGGTCTAGACACTGTGGTATTTGGAGACTTGAAGAAACCTAGCAGTTTCTAGTATAAAAGAAAAAACTTAGGAAAAGTAACTTGTTTTAACTTTTAACTATGTTTTTATGTTTTAACTTTTAACTATGTTTTTAGCTATGTTTTTCTGCCATACAAAAAACAAAAGAGGGAATTGTTGGGCCCTGCCATGTGCCTGAGGCCTAGTGCAACTTCCCGAGCCTGACTAGAAGTAGATCCATCGAGCTACTTCCGCGTAGCAATGACTCAGCACGCCTGCCCTGAAACTGCCTCTACCTAGATACAGCCAATGTGGTACCATGCCACTGGCCCGACCCTGTCACACACCTCTTCCCCCGCCTTCTTTCCCCGCCCCTTCTCCACAATAAAAAAAAAAACCCGGCCCCGGCAAAACTGCAACAACAAAAAAAATAGCCAGGCGTTGTGGCAGGCACCTATAGTCTCAGCTACTCAGGAGGCTGAGGCAAGAGAATCACCTAAGCCCACGAGCTGGAGGTTGCTGTGAGCTGTGACGGTACAGCACTCTACTGAGAGCAACAAAGTAAGACTCTGTCTCTAAAAAAAACCAATAGCCAGGTGTTGCGGTAGGTACCTATAGTCCCAGCAACTTGGGAGGCTGAGGTAAGAGAATCACTTAAGCCCAAGTTTGAGGTTGCTGTGAGCTGTGATGTCATAGCACTCTACCAAGGGTGACATAGTGAGACTCTGTCTCAAAAAAAAAAAATTCCCAGCACTCTGGGAAGCCAAAGCCGGAGGATCCCTTGAGCTTAGGAGTTCAAGACCAGCCTGAGTAAGAATGAGACTCCATCTCTACTAAAAATAGAAATATTAGCTGGGCATTGTGGCAGGTACCTATAGTCTTAGCAACTCGGGAGGCTGAGGCAGGAGGATCACCTGAGCCCAGGAGTTTGAGGTTGCTATGAGCTATGATGATGTCATGGCACTCAACCCAGGGTGACAGAGTACAATTCTGTCTCAAGAAAAAAAAAAAAAAAAAAAAAAAAAAAAAAGACTTCCTTTGGTTTCTGTGACACCAGCTCTTCCTGGTTTTTCTTATTATTTCCCTAGATCCATCTTCATAGTCTTTTCAAAGCCTAAATCCTCAAGCCTTTTCATTTTATACTTGTTCTTTGAGTCCTGCTGCTGTCTATTCTTTCTTTTTTTTTTGGGGGGGGGGGAACCTCACCTCAAACTCTTGGATTCAAGCTATCCTCCTTTTTTTAGCCTCCCAAGCAACAGGAATTAGAGCCACCATGGCTAGTTTTTTTCTATTTTTAGTATAGACAGGGTCTTTTTCTTGCTCAGGCTGTTCTCGAACTCCTAAGCTCAAGCAATTCACCCACATCAATCTCTCAGAGTGCTAGGATTACAGACATGATCCACTGCAGCCAGCCCCCAGTGCTTTCTTTTTGATGCTTCCTCTAATCTTAATTGTCATGCCAAAATAAACGGAAAATATTCATAAAGGAAATGGTATTCTAATCTTAAAAGTATAATGAAAGATGCAATAAAGCAGTGAAATACAATGTAAGTCCTATTGTGTTCACATATTTCTCTTGGTACAAAGTGCTACATTATTTAGGTATGTAGTAAATACTGTTGGATACATAGAAAGCTCTCTCCCTAAACTGATTAAGAGTCAACACCTTAACCTCCTTCATATTGTGTACACAATCCAGCACAAAGTCATCCAGACACTCAGTAAAAAGCAGTGATTCCTCAAATATGTTTTTCATGCATGACTGGCAGACTTGCCAATAATATACTTCTTTAAAATAAATGATTCAAGCCAAGTTACTATAATTGTTTTCCATGCTGCGAGTCTTGCTCTCTTTACCAATCAAATCAATATATTAAACTGGAATTAAATCAAAGTGGTATTTCTTTTTTTTTTTTTGAGACAGAGACTCACTTTGTTACCCTAAGTAGAGTGCCATGGCATCACAGCTCACAGCAACCTCCAACTCTTGGGCTTAAGTGATTCTCTTGCCTTAGCCTCCCAAGTAGCTGGGACTATAGGCACCCGCCAGAATGCCTGACTATTCTTAGGGACAGGGTTCTCACTCTTGCTCAGGCTGGTCTCTAACCTATGAGCTCAAGTGATCAGCGCACCTGGGCCTCCCAGAGTGCTAGGATTACAGGTGTGAGCCACTGTAAAGTGATATTACTAAAATCCATATTGGTTCCTATCTATTTCTGGCTTAAAACTCTTTGAGAACTCTAAGATCCTCCATGAAACTTCTAAACACTGTCTTATCTTTTCTACCACCACTCACTCACACAGGAACAATGAAGTACTCACCATTCTTCAAACACACTCTTGGGTCTCATTTCCACACTTTGCATCTTCTTCTATTTGTAACATCCCTCTCTGAACCCATTCACCAAAAATCTCTCACTACTCCTTCAAAACTAAGCTAGAATCTCTCATACGTTGCCTAAGTTCTCCTACCCTACTCCACACACATATCACAAACTACAAGATAACACCCTCTTTGTGATATTTTATACACAAAACCTACTATAGATTCATGTCCTTATTTGGGTGCCAAAATAAATAAATAAATAAAATAAAAACAATAATTAAAATACAACAAAAACCTATTACAGAACTTTCTCCTCTGTATTTTGGGGTTTTGTTGTTGTTGTTTTTTGAGAGTCTCAAGTTGTCGCCCTGGGTAGAGCACTGTGGCATCACAGCTCACAGCTCCAACTATTGGGCTCAAATGATCCGCCTGCCTCAGTTTTTCTATTTTTACTAGAGACGTAGTCTCACTCTTGCTCAGGCTGGTCTCGCACCTATGAGCTCAAGCAATATACTGGCCTTGGCCTCCGAGAGTGCTAGGATCACAGGCGTGAACCACCATGCCCAGCCTACTCCTCTGTATTGTAACTTTTTCTGTTTGTATCCCCCTACTAAGCTGACTTCTTACGGTGTAGAGGCCATGTCTTATTCATCTGGGTATTTTAAACATAAAATAGTTTACGTTTTATCACAGCCAAATAGTAAGGATTCAATACATTAGTGTGGCATGTACAAATGAATAACTGTTGACTTTCTGCATGTATGACTAAATTTAAGCAATTACAGAAAGAAATGGGAAGAGGAAACTTAAATATCTTGACTTGGATGGACTACAAACTTGACCCCCAAAAATCTACCAAGGCAGATGTAGAGCAGGCAAGAGCAGGACTCTTAATACACAGACTCACTAGTAATTCTCACCGCCCGGTCAGTACGGAAATCTTCTGTGTCTGGTTCATCAGGATCTTCCAGGAAATTATATTCTGGATCATCATCATCATCTGCTTCATCTAGGGAAAAAAAATATATTAGATACTTATCACCAAATCTCAATTCCTACCTCTAAGAGGAAATGTAAGATTTTCAACACCATAAGAACATAAGAAACTGTTCCAATAAAGCATACTTATTCTTTTTTTTTTTGGTTTTTTTTTTTTGGCCAGGGCTGGGTTTGAACGCACCACCTTCAGCATATGGAGCCAGCGCCTTAGTCCATTAAGCCACAGGCACTGCCCAAGCATACTTATTCTTAACAGTGTGTTCTGTTTTGAGACAGAGTCACACTCTATAGTCCTGTCAAGAATGCAGCGGCAACATCAGAGGTCACAGCAACCTCAAACACCTGGGCTCAAGTGATCTTCCTGCCTTAGCTTCCCCATACCTGTGACCATAAGCGCCCACCACAACACCCAGCTATTTTTAGAGACCGGATCTCACTCTTGATTAGGCTGGTCTTAAACTCCTCCTTACCTCCAGCAATCCACTTGCCTTGGCCTCCCAAAGTGCTAGGATTACAGGCATGAGCCACCTCTCCAGCCCAGTGCTTTAATTTTTAATAACAAATCAGCAACATGTTTTTGTTTTTTGTTTTTGTTTTGAGACAGAGTCTCACTATGTCGCCCTGGGTAGAGTACCGTGGTGTCACAACTCACAGCAACCTCAAACTCTTGGGCTTAAGTGATTCTCTTGCCTCAACCTCCTAAGTAGCTGAGATCACAGCTACCACAACACCCAGCCATTTTTTTTGTTGCAGCTGTCATTGATGTTTAGCTGGCCCAGCCTGGGTTCGAACCCGCCAGCCTAAATGTATGTAGCCGGTGCCCTCCCCACTGACCTATAGGTGCTGCCCTATTTTTTATTTTTTAAAATTATTTTTTGTTTTTATTAAATCAATTATTTTTTGTTTTTATTAAATCATAACTGTGTACACTGGTGCATTTATGGGGTTCAGTGTACTGAATTGATATACCATGTGAAATGCTTATATTGAACTAAGTAATATATCCGTCACAATTATACTCTTTTCTTAATAGTTTTGAAATGTACCATTGCATCATGCACATTAGGTGAGGTCCCCCAAATACTCTCCCTCCTCCCCTCCTCTGTCTCAGAGCAACATGTTAAAAACAAAATATACTAACATATTTTTGATTCACAATCACTGGAAATTTTGTGCTGACTTGATAATTCATTATTCAACATTTATACCAAGCTTATATTAACTTGTATGGTTTACACACGGTTTAAATATAGCTTTAAATAAAGCTTAAATATCAAGCCTTTTTCATCTATTTGTTGGTTTATCTCACCAATAAAAATTATTGAATTCCTTTTCTTTTTTTTTGTGTTGTATGTGTGTGGTTTTTTTTGGCCAGGGCTGGGTTTGAACCAGTCACCTCCAGCATATGGGACCTACTCCTTGAGCCACAGGCGCCACCCAGAAAAAATTATTGAATTCCTTACAAATGGAATCCACTCTCCCTTTCTCTATAGTACTGTCTACACAAGTTCCTCATCACAGCAAGTTATTTGCAAATATTGCTGAATAATGGAAGTTCTGGGAAAGCCTAAGACATATGAGTAGTGAATACAGATTTGGTCTCCATCTGGGGACAAGAACTGCCAACAGACAGCTTGTGCCCACATCAAACAAGAGGGTCAACCAACATTATTCTCAAAGCATCCATTTAACAAACATGCTGAAAGATCACTTAGGAGAGTTTCTTCTAAGTTCGGCATAGCTTTTAGTACCTTGGTTGTAGAATCTGCTCATTGAGCCTAAATACTTTTTTGACTGATTAACAATCAGCATCTACCCAGCTGGTCTTAGGGTAGTATAACCCTCTGGTGTTGTTTTTTAATCATTTTCTGCAAATGAGAGTCTTTTTATTGAGATAAAATGTCATTCTGTTGCCCTAAGCTAGAGTATTATGGATTCAGCCTAGCTCACAGCAACCTCAAACTCCTGCATTCAAGCAATCCTCCCACCTCAGCCTCATAAGTAGCTAAGACTGCAGGTACCCGCCACGACACCCAGCTAGTTTTTCTATTTTTAGTAGAGACAGGGTCTTGCTCTTGATCAGGCTAGTCTTGAACTTCTGAGCTCAAGGGATCCTCCTGTCTTGGACTCCCAGAGTGCTTGGATTAAAGACATGAGCCAGCACACACAGCCAAGACTCTTGCTTTTATTGTAACAACATGCAAAGCAGATGTTACTAGAAATACATGAAAATAGTTAACTACATAATGCCATAAAAATAGGCCAGACTATGAATAAGCTTTGGTAATGGATCCTCTATCTAGCATCATTTCCTACTTGCCAGCACTCAGTAAATTTAGCTGGTAAATTTGGGGGCCACACCCACTCTAACCATTGGCTTTGGATGCCTTTCTTTTATTTTTTTTTAAAGACAGAGTCTCAGGTGGCACCTGTAGCTTAGTGAGTAGGGCACTGACCCCATATACCCATGGTGGCGGGTTCAAACCCGGCCCCAGCCAAATTGCAACAAAATAATAGGGCGTTGTGGCGGGCGCCTGTAGTCCCAGCTACTCAGGAGGCTGAGGCAAGAGAATCGCCTAAGCCCAGGAGTTGGAAGTTGCTATAAGCTGTGTGACGCCATGGCACTCTACTGAGGGCTATAAAGGCAAAAACATAAAATAAAATAAAGACAGAGTCTCACTCTCTCAGCCTGGGTAGGGTGCAGTGCAGTAGCAATCATAGCTCACAGCAATCTCAAACTCATGGTCTCAAGTGATCCTCTCGCCTCAGCTTCCCAAGTAGCTGGGACTATAGGAGCTCCCCAACACCCAGCTACTTTTTCCATTTCTCTTTTAGTAGGGATAATATCTCACTCTTGCTCAGGCTGGTCTCAAACTCCTGAGCTCAAGCAGTCCACCTGCCTCAAGCTCCCAGAAGGGCGAGGATTATAGGCATGAGTCAACCCTCCCGGCCGTATGCTCTTTTCTTAATATGTGCCAATAGGCACACACAAAAAAATATTTCTTTAATTTTTTTTTTTTTTTTTTTTGAGACAGGGTATCTCTCTGTTGTCTGTGCTAGAAAACAGTGGTATCGTCATAGCTTACTGAAACTTTGAACTTTTGAGTTCAAAGAATTCTTCTGTCTCAGCCTCCAGAATAGGTGGGACTACAGGTACTCACCTCAGTGCCTGGCTAATTTTTATATTTTAGTAGAGATGGAGTCTCACTCTTCCTCAGGCTGGTCTTGAACTCCTGAACTGAAGTGGTCTTCCTGCCTTAGCATCCCAGAACGCTAAGATTACAGGCATGAGCCAACACACAGGCCTTAAAGTTTTTAAGAAAGAGGATTTTTATTCTCCTTCAACCATCAGACTATTTCCCCAATCAACCTTTAGAATATTCTCTTACCTCTCCCAGAGCAGTTTCTAATCTTTACATAAGAATTAGAACCATTAGATACACTATGTATTGAGCAAAGCCCTGAAATGTTTTTTTTCAAAATCTTTATATATAAATTATGTAATTTGTTTGAAAATATGCTGAATTTGTTAACAAATTAATTTTTAAAAGCTGTTTAGGTCTCAAATATGTTTAAAGGACATTCACATCATTTGAAGATATAGAATTTAAGTTTACAAATATTCCATAAGGCATCTTCATTAGTGGTGACCCACACAAGATATGACTGCCAAATGCTACTCTGCCTTCCCTGTGTTCTCTAGGTACAGATCTTACTCCGTTTGGCTTGATCCTGTTGTACCATGTTCACCAGTGAAGCCACATACAAATTCTGCAAGCATTTCTTAACTTTCTTGGAAGGCAGCATGTGTAACACATGTCCTATCCAGCTGTTAGCCTTTATTGCAGAGGGGCATGGCTGTAGTTAGGAACATCTGCTTCTCAGCCTACATCTCTTTCATCAATGCTTTTCGCAAATTAGCCTTGGAGTGCAGATGAAAATCAAGGTAAGTGGACATAGGTACATCTCTTATCAGTGAAGAAGCCTGTAATCTGACTTGTATTTCTTCTGGTTTTTTTTTTTAGAGACAGAGTGTCACTCTGTTGCCCTCCATAGAGTGCTGTGGCATCACAACTCACAGCAACCTCCAGCTCTCAGGCTTAGGCGATTCTCTTGCCTCAGCCTCCTTTAGACCCCATCTCTAAAAATAGCCATTAGCTGGCACTACAGGCGCCTGCCACAACACCCGGCTATTCTTTGTTGCAGTTTGGCTGGGGCAAGGTTGAAACCCACCACCCTCAGTATATGGGGCCGGCATCCTACTCAGTGAGCCACAGGCGCCACCCCTGACTTGTATTTCTAAAAACTGAAAATGAAAAGTGTCTGCCTTCAGAGAGTCCAGTAACTACAAAGGCTATGAACCAGAGACTGCTGGGAAATCTATACCTTTAATGAGCACCACTCAATACATACATCCTCACACTCCTTAATTCTGATTTAAGTTCTAGGAACCATATCACAAGAAACAGTGCACTAGAACATACAAATTCCTAACAGCCAACTCTGTCTAGCCTTTCCTCCCAATAGCTACTACCTCACTTTATGGAACCGAAGTGGTGAAAATGAGGACACCAAAGCTGATCCTGATAAGACTATGAAAACCCAACATACTGTCTATATTTGGTGTCATGTCTGAGACAAAAAGCATAGCTTGTTATGAAAAGTCACACCTTTGAATTAAAGTCTACATTATACAGGCCAGGCAAGGTGGCTCACACCTGTAATCCTAGCACTGTGAGAGGTTAAGGGAAGTGCACTGCCTGAACTCAGGATCAGGAGTTCGAGATCAAGCTGAGCAAGAGTGAGACTCCATCTCTGAAAATAGCCAGGCACTGTGGCAGGTATCTATAGTCCCAGTTACTCAGGAAGCTGAGGCAAGAGACTTGCTTGTGCCCAAGACTTTGAGGTTGTTGTGAGCTGTGATGCCATGGCACTCTACCAAGGGTGACAAAGTGAAACTCTCTCTCAAAAAATAATAATAATAATAATAAATAAAGTCTGCATTATAAAAAACAGTACAACTGTTCACCTGCCTCTCATTCACTGCTATACTAAATGGGTGGTAAAATATTTATTTATTAAAAAAAAAAAAAAAAAAAAAAAAGGAGAGTGATCAAGATGGCAGACCAGAAGGCTCATTCAGCTGAGCTCTCCTTGAATAACTGGGGAAAAAGAAAGAACCCACTATTACCTAGCATGGGGACCTTACCTAGAGTCATAGCTCAGGGAATACAGGGAGAAGGTGGTCAGCCGGATACAGTGAATGATTTAGAGCGGTGAAAATCTGATGATTTAGGCAAGTGATTGTTACCAGCTGGGATTGGTGCCCACAACCCACCCACCCCAGATCCCAGATGGGAGTAAACCTTTCTCCAGTTTTCAGTAATTGGAGGAAGTTGCTATTGAGGGGAAAGCTTGGAAGCGTGAGCGGACTTGAACAGTATACAGCAACCAGATTTAAATGCTGGTTGGAGTGGATTACCCATAAGTTTGGTGACAGGCAAGGCAACCATACTAAGAAGGTCTCAGTGATCGGGGCCTGCCACTGTGGGAAAGTCATGAGAAGGTCTTAGCAGGGGTCTAAAGCACAACTGTCTTAATTCTGCCTGCCAGGATCAGATCTCCACCCTTGGGACAGGCTGAGGGACTCTAGCAGCCCACAGGAACTGGAGTCAGGGGACACTTGAGACCTGCCTTTGAAGGATTCTTGCGAGGTTTAAGATCCCAACCCAGCAGGAATGCTGAGGAAACAATCAGGCGATAACTGAAGGCAACTAAATTTGGAATGAGGACCACAGAGATTGCTGGCTTCCATCTCCTAAAAATACCACAGCACCATCTGGTGTCCCAGCAACATATTGCAATATACTGTCTTCAAGAGCAAGGACTTCTGTTTGAAACAAAGGAGGCAGTGAGAAGGAAAAAAAAGAGGTCAAGGAGTCTGGATTAAAGATGGCAGACAAGTAACAGCTTCCCTGTAACTAGGCACAGGGAATCTGGGGAGACAAGACTTCAGGCATCTCTGGGTGGTGGGAATCTGCCAATGATCATCCCTTTGAGGATACAGGGAGTCAGCAAGGGACTTGTGGACCCTAGGAGGAGGACAAAAACAGTGGAAAACTGGCAAGTGGCTGAGTGTGTTCGATCAACCCAATCACACCGGCAACCGTTAGTACAAGCACCAGTGAGACTGCAAACCAGAAAGGCCTTACCTGTAAACTGTTTTGGTGTTCCTAGACTTGGCACTCAGTTGAGCTGCCTTGGGGGAGAGCTTGAGCAGGAGTGTGGAGAACATTGGGCATTGTCTGGGGCCCCAGAACGAGCCACTGAGCTGGGTGAAGTAAGCCATTGTGAAAGAACTGCTCCCGCAAGCTCCACCCTCAGGGTCCCAAGGCAAGGATCCGACGGGACAAAGTAAACTAGTGACTGAGCAGCCTAAAGGTGGGGAGTGAGCTGCCTCACAGCCTTAATCCTTAGGGGCAGAGTGAGACGGTTTGGGCACACTGGAGCCTTGGGCTGTTGCCCTGGGTAGAGTGACGTGACGTCACAGATCATGGCAACCTCAAACCCCTGGGCTTGGCCCCGCCCAGACCTCCATAAGAGCTGTGCAGCGATCCCAACCAGTGACCTGCACCCACCAGGCCTCCACATTCCCTGACTAGGAATTGCGGGAGCCGCGCAACCCTGCATCCTCCCTCCTGTGTCCTCCCAGCCTCTATACTAGCCCGTTCATCTGGCCAGGGACTCTGGTAGCTGCGTGCCCTCTGGAGCCCTCCCTGCCTCTGCACAGAGCCCTTCTCCTGGCCAGAGACTGCTGGAGCCTTGGGCTCTCTGTGCCAAAGTCACTGGGTGCCAGGCACTCCCAAAACTGTGCGCACCACCCCCAGCCCTGTTGCTGAATCTGGGTGTGTCACATACCAGAGCTGCTTCCACAACCAGAACTCCCTAGCTAGAGCAGCCCCAGAGGAACTACACAGGGTCACTCCCTACAAAGATCCAGCAACAATAGAGTGATCCTGCTGGGGTCTAATCTTGGAGAGACACCTCCCCAACTCTGA